>PIJE02001891.1:42500-50000 GCA_002895965.2 Coryphaenoides rupestris | reverse complement strand
AACACACAACCACACGCGCTTAGCCTGAACCCAATTCCAGTTTAAACTGACGATCTGAGTATCTGATTGTGTTGGCTTGTGTTTGTGTGTGTGCACATTGAATTATTGATTAGACACAAACACACACACACACACACACACACACACACACACGTCCTCTGTGTGTCTTCCAGTGTATTGCGCCAACAGACAACAGACTGTATATGTGTGTGCTGTCAGGAGGACACAGGGTCAGTGGTAAGTCAGCGATGTTACATCACTCACCTGCGGGTGCACTTGCACTCGGCAGAGCCTCCCCGCGAAGTGGACCATCCCAACATCGTCTCTTCTTCTTCTTCTTCTTCTTCTTCTTCTTCTTCTTCTTCTTCTTCTTCACTGTTGTTGTTTATGACGCATCCGTCCACCCCGGAGTGTGTCGAGACACAGGCGCCGTCCGGGGAGGCCGGGTAAACACAGCCCGTGGAAGGCTGTCTTGGGGGGGGCCGGCGGTGCTTGGGGGGTGGTAGGGCTAGTGATGCGATGGAGGTCGTCGGTACCCTGGTTGCCTCTCCAAGGAGATGATGTACTCTGATCCACGGGGGGGGGGGGGGGCTGTGGATTACACACACACACACACAAATGCTAGCACAATCAGATCAGTCGACTAGCTCCCCGTTTCCCAGCTGGATGCAGTTCTCACTCAAAACACAATTTAGTTCAGCTGTCCTTGCCGCCTGGAGTGTCCCTTGAAACTGAGTCTTCTTGTCTTTTGTCTCACCCTCCCACCCCCCCACCCCCACACAGAGATCGACCAGGGCAGCTGCGGGGACCCCGGCGTGCCCGCCTACGGCAGGCGGGAGGGCGCGGGCTTCCGCCACGGCGACCGGCTGTACTTTGAGTGTCTGCCCGCGTTCGAGCTGGTGGGCAAGAGGAACATCACCTGCCAGAAGAACAACCAGTGGTCCGCCAAGAAGCCCAGCTGTGTGTGTGAGTGAGGCCGATCCCCCCCCCCACACTTTACTCCACACACACACACACACACACACACACACACACACACACACACACAGCCGTGAGTTTGATGAATGAGCCGATCGTGCCCCCGCGCTTTGCCCAGCGGCAGCATTTCAGAACAATAGGACGCCTTATTAGCTAATTAGCGGCGCGCTAGGCAAACAGCGAGTGTGCAAAAAAGTGCCAGTGAGAGACAGAGAGAGGGGGGCAGTTAGCGCTGAGCGCCGCAGATAATAATGAACACTGTTACATTATTAGTTATATCTTATAACGTGTCGAAATAAGCAGGGTGAACGTGTGTCTGTGTGCGTGTGTGTGTGGGGCAGCAAGTGTGTGTGTGTGTGGGGGTGGGGGGGGATTCGGGGAATAACGCAGAAATACTCAACAAGTGCCTACGCGGCGTTAGCTTAGCCAGGAGGAGCATCAGCAGGCAGCACTTGACAAGTGATAATGAAACGTCCCACTTAAGAGTGTTGCTAAATTGTCATTGGCGTGTTATTTATTCATCAGGGGTGTTTTGTTTCCACGTTTTCTGTTTAAAACGGGGGCCTCATTAGGATCCCCTGCAACACCCCACACACTCACAAACACACGCACAAACACACTCACAAACACACTCACAAACACACTCACAAACACACACACAAACAACACACTCACAAACACACTCACAAACACACACACACACCGATGCCGATGCCTGGCGGGTTGTTTGCGCAGCGCTCGGGAACCACGCGCACACCCACACACACACACACACACACACACACATGTAGACACACACACAAACACACACACACACATAGACACACACACACACACACACACACACACGTATGCTATATAGGCACACACTGATTAATACCCCCAGCACCTCCACCCAGTAACACCACAACCCTATCTTATGTTAGCAGAAGCTGTTGGGGGCGGGCGGGGGGGGGGGTAAACAAAAAAACTAAAAACTAAAATACCTCCACGCTATGGTTGGCAATTTCACTCTTATTTCCCTCCCGCCGCCCCTCCCGCCACCCTCGGCCTCCCCCCCCGCCAGCTTGGTGGAGGAAGCCCCCCCCCCTCACCACCAGGCCCTGTGGTTAGTGATGGAAGCCTCCCCCCCCTCTCACCACCAGGCCCTGTGGTGTTGAGGAAAAGCCCCTCCCGCGTCAAAGCCAGAGGTAGTGTGCCCAGTGGGCACCAGCCCCGGGCTGCCTACTGGCCTCATTTAGCATGGCTTCTGCAGACTTCCTGCGGGATCACAATCTCCGTGTTTCTCCTTGACATCCGCATCTTTCGTGGTTCCTCTCCGTCTGCCCGCCGCCCTGTTCAAGCACATTCGCTCTTCTTCTCCTTTATCTTGTGTCTTAACGCATTATTTCTGTTCTTTTCGCTTGTTGTCGAATTTCTGTCCGCCAAGTGCTGCGCTCGTGGGGTAGCGTTGAACTGGTGCATTGCTTCGATCCGATTGATTTTGGTCGATTTTTCTTGATTTGATCGTTGATTGTTTTGTATTGATCTATTTGAGCAATTGGTTGATTGAATGTTGATTGATTGTTCTATTCTCGCGATACATTTGTCAATTGATTTCTATAATCTGTTTTCAAATTGTTTGTCTGTTGTTGTCAGACGGAATGCTGCATTACAGACAGTTGACAACTTATAAGACATAAATATATTAAAAGAGTTGGATAAAAAATGAACTGTGTGAACTGACTTTCCACCCATTCAGCACATTTGGGTGATGTACTTCGGCAACAGATAATGGGATTTGCCAATGCGTCGCACACCCCGGCTCTCTCTTAGTGACAATCATGTATTCTCTGTCTCACTTTCTCTCTGTCTCTCTCTCTCTCTCTGTCTGTCTCTCTCCCTCCCCCAACTCCCTGCCTCCCTCTCCATATGTCTGTCTGTTTGGGGGCCTCCGCACAGTTTCGTGTTTCTTCAACTTTACCACGCCGTCGGGGGTGCTGCTGTCGCCCAACTACCCCCAAGAGTACGGCAACAACATGCACTGCGTGTGGCTGATCATCGCCAAGCCCGAGAGCCGCATCAACCTGGCCTTCAATGACCTCAGCATGGAGAAGCAGTTTGACTTCCTCTCCATCAAAGACGGCGGAAAGGTAAAGGGGAGGAGTCTAGATGTGTCGCATGTCCCGCGCTTCCGAGAGGGCTTTTCTATTCTATTGTCACTCAGGCTGTGTGGCTGTTAGGGGGTGTGAGTCTTTTGGTGTCTCATTGTTTTCGATTGGATTTAAAATAGATTTTCGATTTCAGAATCGATTCTCGATGCTGTACATATGGGTACTAATTTCAGGTTCTACTTCTGTCCGCTGTGTGCGAGAAATAGTCTGGTGTGGCAAATGGTGGCACGAAAGCAGAGTAAAGTGTGTCTACGATTATGCAGTTTTTATATTTGCAAAGGTTAATTTGCAAACTGGTCAACCGACCGAAAAAAGGCAAACCTAAGACAAGAGAAATTGTTTCAGAATCACAGATGATACACATAAGAGACATAAGAGATCATCTGAGAAATATCCTTAAAGGTACTATATGTAAGAATCAGTGCATTCTGAGCTCCGTGGGTTGAGACAATAACAATCAGAAACTAGTGTTAGCACTAATCATAATTAAACCTTGTACACATTTAACAAACCTATGAAATATATATATTTTGTAATTATCCACGCTTCGTTCCTTTTTCCCGCGAAATCCGACCCGACTCAAATATAAGAGAAATCACCCAAAAGCTGTTCTACCAACAGAGAGAGTCGGGGAAGCTCTCATGTTTTAACTTCAACCACAACCTGCTCACAAACTGGCGATTTAAAGCGATTTGTGCTGTAAAATCCGACAAATCCGTCGTCCCTGAACGGATTCATGATTCTTACATACAGGACCCTTTACTGACTGTGTTGTATAAATAGCCTCCCCACCTCTTCCTTGTGTGATTATGTCATGCTGGCCCAAGGCACCTCGTACCTGTTCCCCTCCGCCTGCCATGTATGTCCCTCCGTGCTGCCTGTCTGCCGTACCTCCCTACCTGCCCTGCCCTCCTCCGTTTCATCTGTCTGTCTCTTCCTGGTCTGCTTGCCCCCTGCTGCCTGTTCTCTGTGCATCACCTTGAATGTTCTGCCCCCCTTTCCCCCCCCCCCCCCCCTCCCCGCCCCCCCCCCCAAATAGCCCATCAATCAATCAATCGTTCACCATCAATTATTGACCATCACTCATTCACCGGCCTCCCTCCCTCGGGCGCATGTTCGTGTTCTCACTATTTGCTCCTCCTCCTCCTCCGGCCGCCCCTCCAGGCCGAGTCTCCGATCCTGGGCACCTTCTCCGGCGACGCGCTGCCCCCGTCCATCACCACCAGCGCCCACGTGGCCCGGCTGGAGTTCCTGACCGACCACACCTACACGGACCGGGGCTTCAACATCACCTTCACCAGTACGTGCGCGGCGGCTTTACCGTTTACCTTAAACGCCAAGCGTGGTTTATATGCAAAGCGTTATCATTGGTCTGCAATTGCATTTGTAGGCTTTCGTATCTGTGTGTGATGTGTGGCTTGTGTGTGTGTGTGTGTGTGTGTGTGTGTGTGTGTGTGTGTATGTGTCTGAATGTGTTTGTCTGTATAAGGTGTATTTGTCTGTGTCTGTGTGTATTTGCCTGGGTGTGTTGTCATTCAGTGTGTTATCGTTCAGTGTGTGTCCGTGTGTGTGTGTGTGTGTGTGTGGTATGTGTGTGTGTGTTCAAAAGTGTGCCAAGTCTGGTGTGTTTGTGTAAATAATGGACCTCATGAATCATCAGCCGTACCTACCTGCCCGTCTTCCCTCCCTGAGGCACACACACACACACACACACACACACACACACACACACACACACACACACACACACACACACACACCCACCCAC
The DNA here is from genome assembly GCA_002895965.2 of Coryphaenoides rupestris. Classification (NCBI taxonomy): domain Eukaryota; kingdom Metazoa; phylum Chordata; class Actinopteri; order Gadiformes; family Macrouridae; genus Coryphaenoides; species Coryphaenoides rupestris. Next base: position 45,101 of record PIJE02001891.1, on the reverse strand, counting down.
ACACACCCCCACATTTACGCCCAGCTGCCAACAGCGCCCCGAGCAACACATCCATGCAGAAACGACAAAAGCGTCCTGGTGACTGTTTGTCTAAACTGGTTTGACGTCTTAAATAACCACAAGAACCCCCCCCCCGCCTGCCCCCCCACCCCAAACGAAAAAGCCTTGCAAACAAGAATGGCTGAGTCCCTTCTTCTTGACCAAGAGGCCACTGTGCCACCGCCGTATTACGTTTGTATTCCGGATCACTCCAGTCCCAGTTTTCCGACGAATTGCCACGGTGGGCTTGGGTGTTAATACAGCCGATACCATTAAAACCATTTCCCGCCGGTTGCCGTGAAGGTGTCTGTTCGGGCGGGATAATGCGTAACATGCCGGTTTACATAACAACGCCAACGTGCGCCCATCTTTTTTTCGCCGGGGGAAATAACAAAACGTGCCGACTCCCGGCCAAGTCGCCAACATTTATTTGTATAGATTTCAGATTTTTCGTAATTTTCTGCTGTTCTTTTTCTGAAACCCTGACAGTGGTTTTCCTCCAGTGATGTTTATCCGCTTTATTAATGGCACCGCATTTGTAAGTTGTATTTTTTTTAGAAGCATTTTTTAATGTGTTTTTTATTTATATCTTTTTAAAAGTTATTAATCCCAGTGACTCACACGGTGGTGTTCTGCTCTCTCTCTCCCTCCCTGTTCTCTCTGTTTTGTTCTTTCCTCGCCCTTTTGACACCTCGATGCTGATTCTTTTAACCCTTGACCCGTCTCTCCCAGAACACCTGAAAGTCCCCATATCAGGCACCGTAGAACATAAAGAAACAGAATCATGACCTATCAGCACTTCAGAACATACACTAAAACCCTCACCGAGCACACCGCATCGACACAATCTCTCATAAGTTTTTCTAGCAGATGCTCCATAACCTTTTGTGAGTATATTGTTCTGCATTAATTGCGCTGGAATTTATTGCCCTCGTAAAGTTTTATTGGTCAATTTACTTCACGTGAGGGGCTCTCTCTCACCCAGGTGGGGATAGGCATGGGAGAGTTGTCCTTCTGAGCTTACTTTGTTGTTGCATGTGTACATAGACCTGCATGCGAGGTAAATCAATGTTTAAATATCAAAATCTTGTATATCTGTTTCATGTATACTTTTTTAACAGTGTATTTGCAATTATGCAACTACTATTACTGCATCCGTCCATCTATTTAGCTAGTTTGGATGGATAGCTAACCTGTACCTGGCGAGATAGCCTGTACCTGGCTAGATAACCTGTACCTGGTGAGCTAACCTGCTTGTCTTACCATCTTCAGACTTTCGGGAACATCCACTCCGGACTTGGTGGTCAGCACCAGCCACCAGATGTGGCTGAACTTCAAGACGGACGACACCAGTGGATCCCTGGGCTTCAAGGTGTCTTATGAAGGTAAGGGACGACCAGTGGGTTGGTGTGATATCCTCCCACTGCAGTTGAATGGTTGGTGAGTTCCATTTGTACTCGGAAGTCAGAATTCCCGCGTTCCAAGTCGGAAGATTCAGAGGGAACGCCCCCTGAAGTCGGGATTTCCAACTCGGAAAGTCGGAGGAATCTCACTCCGACTTCGAAATCCGCGATTTTCCGACTTGTTGTAATTGGAACGTGGTCAACTCGAGTGTGACGTCATTCCCAGCTCCGACTTCCGACTTCCGAGGTAAATGGAACGCAGCATTACACTCACAAAGTACAAATGCTTCTGCCTCATCAAGGACTGAGAAGTTGTTGATATACTCAAACAGTATTGCATTGAAACTGTTATATTTTGGTCCTTTGGCGGGTCGACGTCACCGACTCTATCGCTAAGAGCAACAAACCGTATCCACATCAAGCTGTAGCCTTGTGCTGTAGCCTCTGGTGTTAATCCCGGCGAGGGCTTACCTGAAGAGGTGCATTGTTTTCCCCCCGGGGAGGAACGCCCCCCTTATCCCCCTTATGTGGATTTCTCATGTTCGTTCACACAGAGTCTCACGGCCGTGTGCGCCGACGGCATTGGAACTGACAGCTCGAAATCCCACCTCACTCTAATGTAAACTCCTAAGCCACCCGCTGCCCCGTCGCTCTGTTTATCCGTCACAATGCGGCAGGAGGGAACGGGACGGCGTGTCAATCTGGCCGGGACGCTTCTTTTGTGTTGTGTGGCCGAGGCGACAGATCGGTGACAGTAATGGCCTCCTTTATAACAGCAGATCCCCTCAGCGTCAACACTGCCACCGCCGCTCACACATGCGTGTCGCTGTGTGTGTTTGTTTGTGTGCGTGCGTGTGTGTGTGTGCTATTAGAGTACATTCAAGAGAGGCAGAAGAGGAAAAATATGGCTTAAGCTTAAGCCGTAGTGTGTGTGTGTGTGTGTGTGTGTGTGTGTGTGTGTGTGTGTGTGTGTGTGTGTGTGTGTGTGTGTGTGTGATTATAAAGAGGGACAGTCAGAATTCATTCTCTCTGTATGGATCAGTCAGATGTGTGTGTGTGTGTGTGTGTGTGTGTGTGTGTATGTATGTATGTGCATGTGCGTGTGTGTGTGTGTGAGGATGAAGAGGCACTCTGAACCGGCCTTTCCTCTCTCGGCGTT
>PIJE02001891.1:30000-37500 GCA_002895965.2 Coryphaenoides rupestris | reverse complement strand
CGTAGGCGTGTGCGTGACTGTGTCCGTTAACGCGTGTGTGTGTGTGTGTGTGTGTGTTTCCACGTCGATGTGGGTTTGCGGCGGTGCGGTGGCGGTGACGGTGGCGGTGGCGGCGACCGCGGACCCCGTTCCATCATTCACGTTAATTGAGGACACGTCAAACTGCATTGAGGGGACTTTGGGCGCGTTAATAAATAAGATGATGGTGATGGATGAGGCTCGCCGCACACCAGGTTGGGCTCCGGCGGACACGGAGGGGAGGGGGATTCATCAACACGCGCACACACACGCACTCACGCACACACACGCACGCACACACACGCACACACACACACGCACACACACACTCCAGTGATGTATGTGTTTACATGCCATGATCAGGGGAAAGTGGTCAGGGTCTTAACTAATTCCGGTGGTGGAAAGAAAAAAAAAGTTTCATTTCGCACGCACAGCTGGGTAGTTTTGTACTTAATCAGTGCATCGTTCCAGATGTGTCACCTGGCATCTGCTCATTTCCATATTAATTAATCTATAGAGATATATATATATTCCTTCACTTCTACAAAAAACCACCCCAGAAACCCAAACCCCAAGCAGCAGGATAAGTCAATAGAGCTCGCTTTGTTAAAAAAAACAGATCGCTTCGCTGTCGCCAACATTTGGCAGTGTGGTGGGTGAAAAAGGTAACGCAAGAAAAGGTGGTGAGAGAAATTTTGGATTGCCGTTACTTCAGAATCCCCATGGCAACCGTGCGTCGACCACGGGTAATGGGTGAGCTGAAGTAATGAACCATTATGGACGCATGCCTGGTGATTTGTTATGTTTTCTGCCCGAGAACTTGCTGATGGTCTCCTCTTTTCACTCCTCTTGACTCCTCTTGACTCCTCTTGACTCTTCTCTCCTCGTCTCTCCTCTCCTCATATAGCCTCTCCTCTCTGTTCCTCTTCTTTCCTCCGATATCTCCTCTCCTCTCCCCTCCTCTCGTCTCCTCTTCTCATATATCTCCTCCTCTCTTCCTCTCTTCCTCTCTCCTCATCTATCTCCCCCTCTACTATTTTCTCCTCATATAACCCCTCTTATCTTCTCCTCTCCTCTCGTCATATATCCTCTCCTCTCCTCTCCTCTCCTCTCCTCCTCTCCTTATACGCCCCCCCCCCCCCTTTTTCTTGACGTCTTGTCTCTCTCTCTATTTTCCTCTTCTCCTTTATTCTCCTTTGCAAGCTTTTATCTTCTCTTACACACTCTTTCTCTCACCTGCTCTTCAACCCCATCTCCCCTCCTCTCCATACCCCCCTCCTCCCCACAGCAGACCAAACAACGGATCAAACGCAATTTTAAAAAATAATAATCTGTCCCTCTCTCCTCTCTCCTCTTCCAAACACAGCGTTCCGCCACAACGAGTGTCCGGACCCCGGCGTGCCCGTCAACGGCAAGCGCTTCGGGGAGAGCCTGCAGCTGGGCAGCTCCATATCCTTCCTGTGCGAGGAGGGCTTCGTCAAGACCCACGGCTCCCAGACCGTCTCCTGCATCCTGAAGGACGGCAACGTGGTGTGGGACAACGCCGTGCCCCGCTGCGAAGGTAAGGGTCACCCACCCCCACACACACACACACACACACACACACACACACACACACACACACACACACACACACACACACACACACACGACCCATTCCTAATCTGGCGTCCCAGATGCTTTGTTTCACGGAACCAGTCTGGGGAAGTCATCATTGGAAACCGTTTGGAAAAGGGATTGCATTTATATATCGATTTTATCCAAAGCGCTTTACAGTTGCCTGGCATTCACCCATTCATACACCGACGGCGGTGCCAACCATGCAAGGTAACAACCAACACGTCAGGAGCCCGGGGATCGAACCAGCAACCTTCCTGCTGCCAGACCCACTCTTAAAATGCAAATACAACATTGGCCATTGTTGTTTCCGAACAAACGGTTGCTTCTTGCTGAACCACACCCCCTAGCTGCCTGTAGGATGCTGATTGGTACACAGAAGGCTAGCTTGATGCCTGGCCAGAGCGAGAAACAGCAGGTGAACTTGCAAGATCAGAATGGGCTCACAAGGCTAACTTATTGTAGCTTTTGATGCCTTTTTCCAACGTGACTGGTACTGTCTAAACGGAGACACGTGTCATTCAAAGGGGTTTGGCGCCAACAGCCTTGCTTGTGTGAGACCTTTCGGATTTTACCCTTCGGATCTCTGTGCTTGGCAGGCAATTGATTTCCATGTATCGGCGAGGCCTCACACTCACACTCCTAAAAAAATTCCCCAAATCCAGTTGGAAGTAAAGCAAAGAACGCATTCCCCTCTGAGGAAAGCCCGAGGCGTCGAGGCATTGATCAAGTGCCTTCAGGTAGTCTGTGGACGTCAAACCTGATACCGTTTGACATGGAGTGGAGCACCCTAAACACGAGACTAGACTTCAAGTTCAACCAAAATCACATAGAAACTTTGCAAAGCCAAAATTGGATAGAAACTTCGCAAAGCCAACGTCACACACAACACATGTGTGAAGCCAAAACCACAAGCTCCCCTCCCAGTTCTGGCTCCAGAAGGGGCAAGGTGACAGACTTCTTGGGAGGCCTTTTCATAACAAAGCTAAAAACTAAAATCACACAATGTGTTCTGGAGTAATATTCTAAAACCAGCAGCCTTATTCCCTTGACTTCAGTGGGCGTATGGCGAAGGGGCTTCTGAGCATATACTGCAGTAGTGCTGTTGCCTCTGCTGCTGCTGCTGCTGCTCTGTCTCCTTAAGGTCCGCAGCGCAGGAAGTGAGGGTCCGTCGCTTTAAGGGCAGCGGTCGCTGAGCCGCGCAGCAGAGCCACTTACGAGGGAGAAAGTGGTGCGTCGGCGGTGGCTGTGGATGTGGATGTGGCTGTGGCGGCGGCGGCGGCGGCGGCGGCGGCGGGCTGGCAGAGCGGACCGGTCGGCCGGCTGGCTCCTGGTTCCGTTAAAGTGCTTCAATCAGGAAAAACACGCTGAGCTCACTGGCGGGATGCTGCATCATCCGTCTACCCCGCGCCGCGGCAAATTCAATCAAACGCTCCTGCTGTACTGCCGAGAAGAACAATATAGCCGGTGTGAGGGCAGGGGAGGAGGGAGGAGGGAGGGGGGAGGAGAGGAGAGGAGAGGAGAGGAGGAAACCAGTGTGATAGCAAGATGGAGGATGGGAGAATGGGGAGGGAGGGGGGAGTGATGTGAGGGGGTGCTCCGCTATCGAGGCGCTAGCCGGCGTCTCCCGAAAGGATTTCGGCGTCGAAAACTGACGGAGGGGGAAAGGGGGTCGTGGGGAGGTGCTTCTCCCCCCGGTGGATCCTTTCACTCACCCACCCCCCCCCCTCCACCCCCGCACTCATAGCGTGGGTGTGTGTGGCGCTGATACCCGTGTGCCAGGTTATTTGGGGTGGGCTGATTACATCATCGCCGCTTTGAATGTCGTGCGGGCGGAAACCGTGGCGACGCTGTCACTCCCGTCTTCGCCGATTGTTCCCGCCGATAGTCCGTTAAAAAGGAGGAGACGGAAATGCGGCAGAAGCTCTGTGTGTGTGTGTGTGTGTGTGTGTGTGTGTGTGTGTGTAAACAAGGATGTTTGCTCTGTGTTGCGGAACGGTTCGATGACAGATAAAACACTCGAGGAAACACTCGATGACGTGGCATTCGGACCCCAAAATGTTTTACTAGGAGATGCACGAACATGCACGCACGTTCGCGCACACACACACACACACACACACACACATTACACATACAAAGATGCAAATGTATGTGTAATGGTACATGACACACACACATGCATACACACACACACACACACACACACCCTTACACATGGGTGCAAATGTAAGTACATGTGCTCGTAGCACACACACACGCACACTCTCGTTCTCACACACACACTCTCTCACACACACACACACACGCAGGGGTCCACTTGCCTATTCCATCCCGAGACAGTTAACCTTGAAGTGGTCTGTCACCAATTTACATTAGCTGCCCCCCCCCCCCCCGCCAGCTACCACTGATTCCCACATAACACCTGGAACGGACACCATGCAAAATTCAATCTTCACATGTTCTTACTCCAAATCCCTCTCCTCCTTTTTCCTTCTTCCTCTCCTCTCCTCCCCTCCTCCTCCCGGCCTCCTCTGTCTTCCTCCTTTTGTCCCTCACATCTTTTTTCACGCTCTGTCCCACTCTCTCTCTCTCTCTCTCTTCTCTCTCTCCCTCTCCTCTCTCTCTCTCTCTCTCTCTCTCTCCCTCTCACTTTTCTCTCCTCCCCCCCTCCCCACCCCCCCCCTCTCTCTCTCTCTCTCTCTCTCTTTCTTATTATTTCCCACCCCCATCCCCCCCACCCCCCTCTCTCTCTTCTCTCTCTCTCTCTCTCTCTCTCTCTCTCTCCTCTCTCTCTCTCTCTCGTCTGTCTGGCGCTGCCTCTCTCTCCCAGCGCCGTGTGGTGGGGATCTGAAGGCGTCCAGTGGGATCATTCTGTCCCCTGGCTGGCCTGAGCTCTACAAGGAGGCCCTCAACTGTGAGTGGATCATCGAGGCCCCTCCCGGCTACCCCATCAAGATAATCTTTGACAAGTGAGTGTCCCACACATGCACATGCACACACACACACACACACACACACCACAAACACACACACACACACACACAACACACACACACACACAGACACCACAAACACACACACACACACCACAAACACACACACAACACACAACACACACACAACACACACACACAGACACCACAAACACACACACACACACACACATACACCACAAACACACACACACACGCTCAGCAAAGCAAAGCACCCTGTCTTGTATCCTGACACCTTCACCAGCACTTTAGGAGTTGCGTTGTTGCAGGAACCCGAGGCGAATCCCCGGTTACCCGTTCCTTTACCGTGTTCCTCTCAACCTCATTTTTGCACTTTTCTATTCCGCGGTCGCTCCCCCCGCCGTGACAGATCAGCACATCTTCAGATACAAAAACGCACGCCCTGGCGTGGCACAACCTCATGGTTTATGGATACTGTGGGGCTCAATTATTTGATTAAATAATTGTATTGCTCCCCAAGGCCCCGCCCCCCCCGCCCCTTTTTCACACCAAACACACCACGCAGTAATACAGACACACACACGCACACAATGGCAAAGACCACAAATGGGAAAACCAGACACCACCCACACACACACACACACACAGTACGCAAAGACACAAAATGGAAACACGAACCACACCAACAACATACATACGACGCCATTGCGCACCACACAACACACAGCACACGACACACACACACAGATGGAAAACAAACAGACACACACACACACATACCACGACACACCAGCACACACACACCGACGCACCCAACATCACACAACCCCTCCTGACGGGTGAATCTGGCCAGACATCCCGACTGTGCCCGCTGTGGCCAGTAACTGCGTGCTACGCTCGTGATAGACACGCCAAACGCATCCAATCGAACACGTGTAGAACATGCGACTCTCTTAACGCGGCCCGCAGGCGTCCTGGCTGGTCGAGAGACACAGAGAGAGAGAGAGAGAGAGAGAGAGAGAGATGGAGAGAGAGACAGAGAAGTAGATCAGGATCAAACAGTTCACCGTTTGACCGAAGCCTTTCTCGACGTGCCAGGACCAAATGAAAACAATATAGATGTTTGCCGCGCTTTGATTCGCCCGTAACATCAATAAAGCGTCGCGCGGTTGGCTTCCGTTTCGACGACCTGCTAATGCTGCTGCTGCTGCTGCTGCCGTCGCCGCGACAGACAGACATAATATCCACCGCTTTGATGATGAAATGGGACACACACACACACACACACACACACACACACACACACACAACACAAGCACAAACACACATAAAAGACAAAAGGACACTCTTCAGAAGCCTGGGGCGCACATCACAAATGCAAATGGGGGCAGTAGATCAAGACACGTGCACGTGCGCACGCACAGGTACACACACACACACACACACACACACACACACACACACACACACAGAGATGAACATTCTGATGACGTGACTACAATCCTCTCAGAAGGAAGGAAGGGAACGCAGAAACCACCACCATTGCAGGAAGGAAACACATCGAGTCATCCGGTAAGATGGAGTAAGCGTGGGAGTAGAAAAGGCATGGGGGGGGGGGGGGTGGAGGGAGGAGGGAGGGAGGAGGCAGCAGACAGACCTGACGGTGCTCCCGGGCGGGGCTTCGATGGTCCAGACACAGTGCAGATTGTGTTCGTACGGAGCCGGGTATCCGGGGGAGAGGATCCGGCCCGACGGGTCGTCCGTGATGGTGCCACCGCACTCCGCTGTGAGAGAGAGAGACAGACAGACACAGAGATGAAGAGAGAGAGAGAGAGAGAGAGAGAGAGAGAGAGAGAGAGAGAGAGAGAGCGAGAGAGAGAGAGAGGAGAGAGAAAGGAGAGATACAGGGTGAGAAAGAGAGGTGATGAGTAGGGAAACAGCACGGATGCAAATCAAATGTCCATAATTGAATTAGGCACACACACACACACACACACACACACACACACACACACGACTGGAATAGAAGCCAGGGAGAAAAAACAAGCGCACTGGCACACACACAACGGAGGCGTTGGAGGTTAACATCCTGATGAGTTAAAACCATTTTGAGCGTGGCGTGTGCATCACACCACTCACAATTAAGTGCAACGCATCAATTCCCTCTCTCTCCCTCATCATTGTTATTATTAATTATTGACATTGCAGTCACACACTGAAACACAACGGGCTTCTTCATCCGGTGGGCAATCGGAAAGGATCGGTAGGGGTGGGGCGGTCGAGGCAGTATAAGTGCTACACACACACACACACACACACACGCGCACACACACACTGCTTTCCTTTCTCTCTCTGACTCTCTCTCTTGCGAACAGGCACATGCACACACACACACACACACACACACACACACGCACACGCACGCACACACACACCCACAGACACACATACACACACACACACACACGTGCAGCACGTATTTGCTTTCGAGGCAATCCAACCTCCTCGTCACGGCCATGATGTCTTCCTGCCTGACTGCTAGAAGCTGACGCGCCGACAGAAGTTTCCAGTAAAAACCAAAAAAAAAGATAAGACACTAAAACCGACAGAACCTGACGTGTGATGTGTTTCGGATCCGTCTTAAGAATGACTGCGGAGGAATCAGACACAGGGGAAGCCACGAGGGAAATATCTTTGCTTTTAGTCGGAGTCATCAATCACAAAACATGTGGAGAAGAAACCGATGCTGCACTGATCTCTTCAAACAAAATGGTCATTCTGGGGACAATGTGATCGACGCTCAGTGTGTGTGTGTATGTGTGTGTGTGTGTGTGTGTGTGTGTGTGTCCACCATTCTGTGTGTGTGTGTGCGTGTGTGTGTGTGTGGGTGAGAGTGTGTGTGTGTGTG
>PIJE02001891.1:10000-27500 GCA_002895965.2 Coryphaenoides rupestris | reverse complement strand
TCACTTCATATCGGAGGATCGATATTAAAGAAGCAAATACATATATAAGCAAGTAAATGATATAAACACACACACACACACACACACACACACACACACAATAAATATACAACTAAAGTATACGGTTTTTTTTGTCAAAGTCTTTGTCAGTGTTCATCGGTGTCATGGACTCACCGGCGCAGAGGGGCAGCGGGCTGTTCCAGGCACGCCTCTCCCCACTCAGGCAGGTGAGCACCTCCAGGCCCTTGATGCTGTAGCCGGGGTCGCAGCTGTAGGACACGTTGCTGCCCGCAAAGTGGCCCTTGTCCTCCCTCTTGTAGCCGAACTGGGGCGCGCCGGGATCCTCACACCGCTCCAGCTTAAAGCCTTGGTGGGTGGTGTGTGTGTGGGGTGTGAGTGTGTGTGTGTGTGTGTGTGTGTGGTGTGTGTATGTGTGTGTGTGTGTGTGATGGCTGGTTTATCCTGTGTGGCTTGAATACTCTCATGCACCACAGGTGTGCAGCCTCACCCTGCAGCCCCAGAGTCTAATCAACCTGACTTGGGCCAGGTGAGGCCGTTTAGACCAGCCATCAAACACACACACACACACACACACGCACTCCAAATGTATTGCAAACACACATACACACACACACACGCACGCACAAACAGTTTGCCCACGGTGCCGGTGCTCATTTGCAGGTTAAATAAATGAACGATAAACCCCAGAAAGGTCACGTCCACGGCGACGGCCACGGGCTACCAGTCAAGTATATAAACTATCAAGACTTTAATAGATTGAACCGACGCCTCTGCCACGCGTGAACGTAGGCTGCAGGCACGCTGTTTCCACACACACACACACACACACACACACACACACACACACACGAACACTCTCTTATGCTAATGTGTGTCTTTTCCTCCTTCATTCCTTTCCTTCCCTCAACCTTTCTCTCTCTCTTTCGTTCTTTCTTTCGTCATTCCTTCTTTGCTGTATTTCATCCACCTTGCTCTCTTCCCAAATCAATTTCTTGTTCGCTTTTTTTTTTCCCCTCCATTTCTCTTGTCACTCTCTCACCTCCCTCCTCTCCCCTCCCTCCCCCTCCTGCCCTCCCTCCCTCCCTCCCTCCACCTCCCCCTCCCTCCTCCCTCCTCCCTCCCCTCCCTCCCCCCTCCTCTCTCTCTCTCCCCTCCCTCCCCTCCCTCCTCTCTCTCTCTCCTCCCCTCCTCCTCTTCTCTCTCTCCTCCACCACCCACCCACCCACCCACCAAGGCTTTAAGCTGGAGCGGTGTGAGGATCCCGGCGCGCCCCAGTTCGGCTACAAGAGGGAGGACAAGGGCCACTTTGCGGGCAGCAACGTGTCCTACAGCTGCGACCCCGGCTACATTAGCTGTGATTACTGCGTTTGTTCCATTATGTAGGGCAAGTGATTCCCTGATGAAGGTCCATAAACAAACAAACTAACTAATCAGCAAAAAATACAGTATGTGAAGAAACAATATGTTTATTAATGATAAGTTGAGGCTTTTGCAGTTTTCTTTTCTGGTATTTCCATTTTTTTTCCACATCGAATCTGATCCCCGAAGATCAAATTGCCAAAAATAATAGTACATTATGAAAATCCTATTCACAGTTAAAATAAGCTACTTCGCACTTTCACAATAATGGGCTTTGAAACATTACCTCCAGTATCTCCATCGTGTTCCCTCCCCAACACCTTCCCACGCATGTTATATTAATATAATATAACAATAATATAATATTTCAATTTCTGATCTGAGTTTCAAGCATATGGTGATTGATATGTTCTCTGCTCTCTCCAAATACTCCTTGACTGGGACTCCTGTCTGTCTCACTCTCTCTCTGTCTATCTCGCTCTTTTTCACTGTCTCTCTCACTCACTGTCTGTCTCTCTCGCTCTCTCATCCATCTGATCTATTGTTCCTTCACTGTCTGTCTTTCTGTCTGCCTGCCTCTCTTTCTCTCTCATATATTCTCTCTCTCTCTCTCTCTCTCTCTCTCTCTCTCTCTCTCTCTCTCTCTCTCTCTCTCTCTCTCTCCCTCTCTCTGTCTCACTATCTCTCATCGATCTGATCTGTCGTTCCATCACTGTCTGCCCTTATGTCTGTCTCTCGCTCTCAATCTGTTCATCCCCCGCCGTTTTCTCTGTCATTCTATATTGCGCTCTCTCTCTCTCATCAATCTGATCCATGGTCTCCCTCTCTCTCTCTCTCTCTCTCTCTCTCTCTCTCCCTCTCTCTCTCCCTCTCTCCCACCTCTCTCTCTCCCCCATCTCTCTCCCTCTCTCCTCTAGCCGAGTGCGGATCCTCTGTGACTGGCACGCAGGGGGTTCTGCTCTCGCCCAACTACCCCGGTTACTATGGCAACAGCCACGAGTGCATCTACTCCATCAAGACGCAGGCTGGCAAAGGCATCCAGCTCCGAGCGAGAGATTTCAGACTGGGAGGAGGACGACATCCTCAAGTGAGTAGAGATCTGTGTGTGTGTGTGTGTGTGTGTGTGTGTGTGTGTGTGTGTGTGTGTGTGTGTGGTGTGTGTGCTTTTATGAGTATGTGTGTTTTATGAGTGTGTGGGGGTGGCGTGAGTGTCTGTCCGTGTGTGTGTCTTTTGGCACCGTTCACAACTGCAAGCCTTAGTGCCCAATTCTGTTCCATTGCTCAGATCCTATTTTTTTGGTTTGTTTGGCTGTTCACAGAGTTCACACAGATTCCAGTGTCATTCAGTCATTAAACCAACCCACACGCCGTCACACACAGCATGCTGTCGTACGGAAGCTAACATGGAGACCATTGAAGTTACATTAACGTTTACAGGTTTTATTTATACGTCGATGTGCGGTGGAAGTTAAGTGAATTTGTGACGAAAAACGAGGACGAGGAGAAAGAGACACGTTGTTAGTAGTGATGGCTTTTCATGTCACAATGTCTGGTACTTCTGTACGGAGGTGTGTGTGTGTGTGTGTGTGTGTGTGTGTGTGTGTGTGTGTGTGTGTGTGTGTGTGTTGGTGTGTGTGTGTGTGTGTGTGTGTGTGTGTGTGTGTGTGGTGGACGTGGAGTGTGAGCCAGGGAGGGGGATCCCTCACGTTGAATGGCTTCACTGAAACAGATTTCACCACCGACCTTCCACTGACAACCTCCATCACAGCTGTCTGTTTGTATTCACGGAGAAAATTGCGCCCAAAAATCAGACCTGTATCTGATTTAGGACCCAAATCATAATTGAAAAGATCAGATTTCAATGTGCTGTTCAGTTCACACTGTTACGAATGTCAGAAGAAATCTGATCTGAGTGACGTGTGATTTGGGCCACTTTTTACACAGCGTTTGGGTCTAACTTGTGTTGTCTCTCTACGATTTTGTCTGTAACCACTGTGTGGTTGCGTCAATGTTTGGGTGGATACGTGTGTGTGTGTGTGTGTGTGTGTGTGTGTGTGTGTCTTTGAGCTTGCCCATGTTTCCTTGCATAAGTGGGATTTTGCATATGTGTGCGTGTGTTTCCTTGCTGAACTGTTAAAGTACAAATCAATGTACCCTCCCCCCCATCCCCGCCGCCCCCTGCAGGTGTTTGATGGGAACAGCAACCAGGCACGCATGCTGGGCGTGTTCACGGGCAGCGAGCTGCTGGACACCACCCTCAACACCACCTCCAGCTCCATGTGGCTCGAGTTCATCAGCAACGCAGACAACACCAGCAAGGGCTTCGAGCTGCACTACACCAGTGAGTGTGGGGCCCGCGCACGCACACACACACACACACACACACACATGCAGGCACACACACACACAGACATACACATGCACACATGTATGCACGCACGCGCACACACACACACACACACACACACCACCTCGGTGACTTTTCTGGGCTCCTCCGTGAGAGAGTTGGCAAAACCTTACAGCCAGGTGTTACATGCAGGACCACACTCTCCCCTTGAGTGTGTGTGTGTGTGTGTGTGTGTGTGTGTGTGTGTGTGGTGCATGTGTGTGTGTGTGTGTGATGGCTGGTTTATCCTGTGTGGCTTGAATACTCTCATGCACCACAGGTGTGCAGCCTCACCCTGCAGCCCCAGAGTCTAATCAACCTGACTTGGGCCAGGTGAGGCCGTTTAGACCAGCCATCAAACACACACACACACACACACACACACACGCACTCCAAATGTATTGCAAACACACATACACACACACACGCACACACACGCACGCACAAACAGTTTGCCAACGGTGCCGGTGCTCATTTGCAGGTTAAATAAATGAACGATAAACCCCAGAAAGGTCACGTCCACGGCGACGGCCACGGGCTACCAGTCAAGTATATAAACTATCAAGACTTTAATAGATTGAACCGACGCCTCTGCCACGCGTGAACGTAGGCTGCAGGCACGCTGTTTCCACACACACACACACACACACACACACACACACACACACGAACACTCTCTTATGCTAATGTGTGTCTTTTCCTCCTTCATTCCTTTCCTTCCCTCAACCTTTCTCTCTCTCTTTCGTTCTTTCTTTCGTCATTCCTTCTTTGCTGTATTTCATCCACCTTGCTCTCTTCCCAAATCAATTTCTTGTTCGCTTTTTTTTTTCCCCTCCATTTCTCTTGTCACTCTCTCACCTCTTTGTTATCTCCTTCCCGTCTCCCTCTCTCCCTCTCTCCCTCCCTCCCTCCCTCCACCTCCCCCTCCTCTCTCCGTCTCTCCCTCCCTCCTCCCCCTCCCTCTCTCTCTTCTCCTCCTCCCTCCCTCCTCTCTCCCTCCACTCCACCACACACACACACACCACACACACACACACTCACACACACACACACACAACTCAAGTGGAGAGTGTGGTCCTGCATGTAACACCTGGCTGTAAGTTTTTGCCAACTCTCTCACGGAGGAGCCCAGAAAAGTCACCGAGGTTGGTGTGTGTGTGTGTGCGCGTTGTGTGCGTGCATGCATGTATGTGTGTGTGTGTGTGTGTGCGTGCGCGGGCCCCACACTCACTGGTGTAGTGCAGCTCGAAGCCCTTGCTGGTGTTGTCTGCGTTGCTGATGAACTCGAGCCACATGGAGCTGGAGGTGGTGTTGAGGGTGGTGTCCAGCAGCTCGCTGCCCGTGAACACGCCCAGCATGCGTGCCTGGTTGCTGTTCCCATCAAACACCTGCAGGGGGCGGCGGGGATGGGGGGGAGGGTACATTGATTTGTACTTTAACAGTTCAGCAAGGAAACACACGCACACATATGCAAAATCCCACTTATGCAAGGAAACATGGGCAAGCTCACACACACACACACACACACACACACACGTATCCACCCAAACATTGACGCAACCACACAGTGGTTACAGACAAAATCGTAGAGAGACAACACAAGTTAGACCCAAACGCTGTGTAAAAAGTGGCCCAAATCACACGTCACTCAGATCAGATTTCTTCTGACATTCGTAACAGTGTGAACTGAACAGCACATTGAAATCTGATCTTTTCAATTATGATTTGGGTCCTAAATCAGATACAGGTCTGATTTTTGGGCGCAATTTTCTCCGTGAATACAAACAGACAGCTGTGATGGAGGTTGTCAGTGGAAGGTCGGTGGTGAAATCTGTTTCAGTGAAGCCATTCAACGTGGAGGGATCCCACCTCTCCTGGCTCACACTCCACGTCCACACACACACACACACACACACACACACACACACACACACACACACACACACACACACACACACACACACACACACACACACACACACACACACACACACCTCCGTACAGAAGTACCAGACATTGTGACATGAAAAGCCATCACTACTAACAACGTGTCTCTTTCTCCTCGTCCTCGTTTTTCGTCACAAATTCACTTAACTTCCACCGCACATCGACGTATAAATAAAACCTGTAAACGTTAATGTAACTTCAATGGTCTCCATGTTAGCTTCCGTACGACAGCATGCTGTGTGTGACGGCGTGTGGGTTGGTTTAATGACTGAATGACACTGGAATCTGTGTGAACTCTGTGAACAGCCAAACAAACCAAAAAAATAGGATCTGAGCAATGGAACAGAATTGGGCACTAAGGCTTGCAGTGTGAACGGTGCCAAAGACACACACACGGACAGACACTCACGCACCCCCACACACTCATAAAACACACATACTCATAAAGCACACACACACACACACACACACACACACACACACACACACACACACACACACACACACACAGACTCTATCTCACTTTGAGGATGTCGTCCTCCTCCAGTCTGAAATCTCTCGCTCGGAGCTGGATGCCTTTGCCAGCCTGCGTCTTGATGGAGTAGATGCACTCGTGGCTGTTGCCATAGTAACCGGGGTAGTTGGGCGAGAGCAGAACCCCCTGCGTGCCAGTCACAGAGGATCCGCACTCGGCTAGAGGAGAGAGGGAGAGAGATGGGGGAGAGAGAGAGGTGGGAGAGAGGGAGAGAGAGAGAGAGAGAGAGAGGGAGACCATGGATCAGATTGATGAGAGAGAGAGAGCGCAATATAGAATGACAGAGAAAACAGCGGGGGATGAACAGATTGAGAGCGAGAGACAGACATAAGGGCAGACAGTGATGGAACGACAGATCAGATCGATGAGAGATAGTGAGACAGAGAGAGGGCAAGAGAGAGAGAGAGAGAGAGAGAGAGAGAGAGAGAGAGGGAGAGAGAGAGAGTATATGAGAGAGAAAGAGAGGCAGGCAGGCAGACAGAAAGACAGACAGTGAAGGAACAATAGATCAGATGGATGAGAGAGCGAGAGAGACAGACAGTGAGTGAGAGAGACAGTGAAAAAGAGCGAGATAGACAGAGAGAGAGTGAGACAGACAGGAGTCCCAGTCAAGGAGTATTTGGAGAGAGCAGAGAACATATCAATCACCATATGCTTGAAACTCAGATCAGAAATTGAAATATTATATTATTGTTATATTATATTAATATAACATGCGTGGGAAGGTGTTGGGGAGGGAACACGATGGAGATACTGGAGGTAATGTTTCAAAGCCCATTATTGTGAAAGTGCGAAGTAGCTTATTTTAACTGTGAATAGGATTTTCATAATGTACTATTATTTTTGGCAATTTGATCTTCGGGGATCAGATTCGATGTGGAAAAAAAATGGAAATACCAGAAAAGAAAACTGCAAAAGCCTCAACTTATCATTAATAAACATATTGTTTCTTCACATACTGTATTTTTTGCTGATTAGTTAGTTTGTTTGTTTATGGACCTTCATCAGGGAATCACTTGCCCTACATAATGGAACAAACGCAGTAATATCTGGCAACCGCTAATTTCACAAATTGACAGTGGGTGCGAAGCAACGAAACACAACACAAACAGGATATCAAGGTTCCACAACAAAATAAATAACTAATGACGCTTAATGCATCTTAATGACTTGGCTCCGAGAGACTTTCAACACTTACAAATTACCCCATAAATACAAACATTCAATCACTTTGTGTAAAATAAATAATTTTTTAACCAAGACTTCACCAGAATGAGCGCATGTGATCTGTAGGAATTATCGCAGGCTTTTCAGGTTCACATTATTTCCACAGTGAGACTAAATCCTGTGTCTAAATCTTAGCTATGGGCGCATAAACCAAGACAGGAAGCTTGTGATTGGCCCAGCTCATCAACAGAGTACGTCACATGACATGACGCCGGGACGGCCGACGGGAACGGACGGATGGGTGGGTCGGGGGGGACGGGGATGGAGGGGTGAGGAGGGGGAGGGGGGGGCGGGGTTTTATTTCGGTTCGAGAGAAAGAAAGAAAGCATGTGACCACCTACCCACACACCTTGGCAGAGGGGAGCTCCACACACGCCGTCTCCCCCCTAAGCACACCACGCGGGGCGGGCCCTCCAGCCGGTACCCGGGGAAGCAGGAGAAGAGGAGCGCGTCCCCCACCCCGTACTGCAGGCCCTTGCGGGTGCTGTAGATGGGGATGCCGGGGTCCTCGCACGGCTCCAGGTCGTACTCTGGGGGAGGTGGCGGTGGGGGAGGTGGGGGGGGGCGGGGCTAGTGTTACCGGAGCAACGGCATCGTCGCGAAAAAAGCATGTTGCAGCAAAACTCCCGTGCAATACATCAGTGACAATGTGCGGTAAAATATACAGCGGTATATAGAGCTAGACAAAGTACATCTCTGTGAGTACGCGCAGAAAATGTGAAAATGTGCTGCATTTATTTTGGAAAAAAGTTCAGCAACGGTATCTCTCTGTTTATTTATTTATTCATTCGTCTTCTCAGCATAAACTTCATAATAGTCCCGATAATAGCGGGGGTGTCTGGTTGCAACGGTACATCCTTAGCACACACAACGGCGGAGGAACGGTTAGGTGGCTTTTTATATGGGTTAATGAAGTAGATAATTAGATGGGGCGGCTTTAAAAAAAAGAAAAAAGAAAAAAAAGAAAAGCAAAAAGTGCGCACACTTAAAGCTGCTCAGCTAGAACAAAGCCATCCGAGACCCCAACGCAGCAGTCGGGAGGGGATGGGATGGCGGTAACCTTTCCCGTGGATGTGTGTGTGTGTGTCTCTACCATACGATTTTCTCTTTGGGCAGGACAGTGCAGACAGTCTCGGTCTGTTGTGGTTGAGTTTCAACGGCCTGCAAATGCCGTGTCCGTAGTCTACCTGTAAGCCAGGTAACCCGCCCTAACCCCCCCCCCCTACCTGCTCCTTAGCGACACGCACCTGAATCCACTCAACGCGCCGAACGACGGCTTCAAATGACCACTTCCTGTTTCGTGTGTTTTGCGGTAGTCTGCGAACCCCTTTTTTCGCGTTTTTACCCGAGAACGTGATGTTGAAGCCCTCGTAGGAGACGGAGAAGTCGGAGAGAAAGCGGATCTGGGCGGTGTAGTTGCCGAACAGCCCGGCGCTGAGGGTGGGGGGCAGCGTGGAGCCCGTCAGCCGCCACAGGGGCTGGGCGAAGCTGCTGTTCTCCGTCACCAGCAGGTGGTCGTGCGGGCTCTCCAGGTGGAACGTGTGGAAGGTGAACTGCACGCCTGTGGATGGAGGGGGGGTGGGGGTGGTGCGAGGGTGGAGATAAGGGTAAGGTGGTATCTTGTTGTTGTTGTTGTTGTTGTTGTTGTTGTTGTTGGTTGCTTGGTTGAATGTCAATGTGGAGTGTGTGTGTGTGTGTGTGTGTGTGTGTGTGGTGGGGTGCATTGACTAATCAGTGCACACAGACCGCCGTCTACACAGACACACACACACGCACACACATACACACACACACACGCACACACACACACACACCTACACACACACACACACAGTCAGGGAGCGTGAGTGTGCTGGCTTTGTTTTGAGTGTGTGTGTGTGTGTGTGTGTGTGTGTGTGTGTGTGTGTGTGTGTGTGTGTGGTGACGGCTGGTTTAACCTGTGTGCACTGATTAGTCAAGGCACCACAGGCACTGCAGCCTCAGACTCTAACTGGGCCAGGCTGCTTAAACCAGCCAGCAAAACACACACAAACACACTCCAAAGTACAGCAGGGGAAAACTTTGACTATCAATGCACCACCTTTGACCCCCCCTCCTGTTAAAAGCTGAAAATAATAACATGAAAATACAAACGGCAACCAGCTAACGAGGGTGAAATAAATAAATGAATATAAATCTGGTCTCTACAAAACCTTCACTTCTGAGAGAAGTGTAACAAGGACTTTTTATTTATTTTTTTATTCACGGTGACGCATTAACTAAACTAAATCACTTCACTCAAGAACAAACTCAACCTCGAAGAATAAGCGGGGTGTCTACAGGTATTAACAAGTTACATTCAAGACGTTTTAAGACATTTCTAAGGACCTGTGGCTGCCCTGGTAAAGCAAGCCGCGGACGTTATAGCGCGTGTGACTCTGGGGTCGCGCGCCGCTGACCTTTGCCGTGGGATGACTCGATCATCCAGGTGCAGTTGAGGTTGTGCGGGTAGAAGTCTGGGAAGCCAGGCGACAGGATGGTCCCGGTGTTTCCCTGGATGTAGCCTCCGCACAGCGCTGCGCTCCGGAGGGGCGGCAGACGGAGACGGATGGAGGGCGGAGGAGGATGGCGGGGAGGAGGATGGGGGTCGCGGGGTCGGAGGAAGGAAATCGGATCGCAACAAAATGAGAAATAACGGAGAGAGGAAGAGATGGAGAGACAAA
Source organism: Coryphaenoides rupestris (assembly GCA_002895965.2). Lineage (NCBI taxonomy): Eukaryota > Metazoa > Chordata > Actinopteri > Gadiformes > Macrouridae > Coryphaenoides > Coryphaenoides rupestris. Next base: position 17,323 of record PIJE02001891.1, on the reverse strand, counting down.
GGAAACAGGTGTGTGAGAGACAAGCCGAGGAGGGTTTGATTTAAAACACACCCTCTTAAATCCTCTCCCCTTTGAAAATGACCCGTCGGCCAAAACTTTTCCCTGTGGATTCACAATTTTCCATTTGCAAAGGCTTTTTGTATCTATCATGCATGGCGGGGGCGTACCATCGCAGCTGGGCAGGGGACGGCTCCACTGGAAGTTGGGCTCACACTCGAGAGGCTCGGAGTCGCTGAGCGTGTACCCAGCGTCGCAGTTGAACGTCACCAGGGCTCCCACGTAAAAGTCGTTGCCATGGCGCTGTCCGTTGACCGGGATACCGGGGTCCACACAGTGATCTGACTGTAGCTGGAGGGCTGGGCGGGGGGATAGAACAACAACCGTTAGATAAGGCCCCCGTGAAACGTGTTGAAATACAGTACATGTTTGTGCATCACACACACACACACACACACACACACACACACACACACACACACGAACACACGAAAAGTGGAGCACATGCACGTGTTTCTCACTGAAGGTATTTGCAGCACCAGCCGTTTAATGTTCAGTTTTGCAGGCGAAAGGGGTACTTGAGCTGAGAGAATTAACTAAGACACAGAGACACTCGCTAAAGTCTATTCACAGGCCACAGGTCGCCCTTTACGGGTCAGAGCACACTAATCAGAGGCAGGAACGGCCATCATAAGCACACGAAGCCCTCTAACAACCAATCGACCAACCCGTCCAAAGCCGCCTCCTCCTCGCATGTTGAGTTTGTGGCCTTGGCTGTGAATTATTGAATCCTTTCAAAAGGCATTTGAAAGGGGAACCATGTAGAAGTTTCCCGGCGCGCGTCGCAGGCGTGCGGAGGGGGTAGCAACACGGTGTATCATATATTCATGCGTTTATTGATGTGTGTTTGTTTGTGCGTGCGTCTCGCATTATATTTTCCAGCTTTTTTTGTAAACTTAGACAGAACTTCGAATCTTAACTTCCTCGTCTAGTAAGTAAATAATAGTAAATATTAAAAAAAGGTAAATGGATTGCATTTATATATCACTTTTATCCAAAGAGCTTTACAGTATTGCCTCACATTCACCCATTCATACACCGACGGCGGTGCCAACCATGCAAGGTAACCAACACGTCACCAAATAAAAGAAACACAAAATAAATCCAGATGGAACCTACTCTCATATCGTATGCGGAAGCCGATGTCGGAGTGGCTCTTGTCAGTGGAGAAGAGCATGTAGATGTAGTTGGAGGTGCTGATGAGGAACTGGGGCACCTGGGTGCCCTGGTAGCTGCCGATGAGCGGCGAGGACGGGAAGCGACCGTCCCGCACCTCCAGCACGTCGTAGTTCACCTCCGTGCGGAACCTGTCCGAGGAGGAGGGGGAGGGGGGAGGAGGAGGAGGAGGAGGAGTGACGGGGGGGGAGGAGGAGGAGGAGGGGAGGAGTTAGAGGAGGAGGAGGGGGAGGAGGAGGAGGAGGAGGGGAAGGAGGAAAGAGGGGAAAAAAAGAGATAATAGATGACAAGAGGTGATGCTCAAAGTCGTCGTGAGTGAGTGCGCAAAGCGAAGCGGGCGGCGCTGGAGTAAATGTCAGAATGGATCCGATGTTTTGTGTTTGAAATCGTAGCTGTTTCCTTTGTTTTTCATTGTGTGTGTGTGTGTGTGAGACTGTGTGTGGGTGTGCATGTGACCGACTGTGTGTGGGTGTGCATACGTGTGACTGTGTGTGTGTGTGTGTGAGACTGTGTGACTGTGTGACTGTGTGTGTGTGTGTGTGTAGCTGTGCGCGCGCACGTGCACGTGTCTTGATCTACTGCCCCCATTTGCATTTGTGATGTGCGCCCCAGGCTTCTGAAGAGTGTCCTTTTGTCTTTTATGTGTGTTTGTGTGTGTGTTGTGTGTGTGTGTGTGTGTGTGTGTGTGTGTGTGTGTGTGCGTGTGTGTGTCCCATTTCATCATCAAAGCGGTGGATATTATGTCTGTCTGTCGCGGCGACGGCAGCAGCAGCAGCAGCAGCATTAGCAGGTCGTCGAAACGGAAGCCAACCGCGCGACGCTTTATTGATGTTACGGGCGAATCAAAGCGCGGCAAACATCTATATTGTTTTCATTTGGTCCTGGCACGTCGAGAAAGGCTTCGGTCAAACGGTGAACTGTTTGATCCTGATCTACTTCTCTGTCTCTCTCTCCATCTCTCTCTCTCTCTCTCTCTCTCTCTCTCTCTCTCTGTGTCTCTCGACCAGCCAGGACGCATGCGGGCGCGGTTAAGAGAGTCGCATGTTCTACACGTGTTCGATTGGATGCGTTTGCCGTGTTTGCGTGCGCATCTGGCCACCAGCGGATGTCGGGATGTCGCCAGATTCACCGTCAGGAGGGGTTGTGTGTGTGTGTGCGTGTGTGTGTGTGTGTGTGTGTGTGTCTGTTTGTTTCCATCTGTGTGTGTGTGTCTGTGTGTGTGTGTGTGTGTGTGTGCGCATGCGTGTATGATGTGTGTGTGTGTCTGTTTTCCATTTGTTGTTCTCTTGCGTGTGAGTTGTGTGTGTGTGTGTGTTGTCTTTTCATTTGTGTCTTTGCAATGTGCGTGTGTGTGGTGTATTACTTGCGTGTGTGTCTATGTGTGAAAGAGGGGGGGGGGGGGGGGCGGGCTTGGGGGAGCAATACAATTATTTAATCAAATAATTCAGAGCCCCACAGTATTCATGTATCTGTAAGATATGGCTGATTGTCACGGCGGGGAGCGATACCGCAGGAATTAGCAAAAGTGCAAAAATGAGGTTGAGAGGAACACGACGGAGGATATAAAGAACGTGGTAAACGGGGATTTCGCCTCGGCGCTCGCTCTTTAAAGGCCGCCGACGGTATCACCCTAGCAGCCCTGACGTGTGCGTGTGTGTGTGTGTTTATTTTATGGTGTAACCGGACCTGAACATTGTGTGTATGTGTGTATGTGTGTGTGTGTCTGTGTGTGCGTCTATGTGTATGTGTGTCTGTGTGTGTGTGTGTGTGTTTGTGTGTGTCTCTGTGTGTTTTTGTTTTTGTGTCTGTGTCTGTGTGTGTGTGTGTGTGTGTGTGTGTGTGTGTGTGTGTGTGTGTATGTGTGTGTGTGTGTGTGTGTGTGTGTGTGTGTGTGTGTGCTGGACGGTCCCCTGGAGTGGTGGCAGCAGCAGCAGCAGCAGGAATGCGTTGTTTTTTCTCTCTCAGAGGGATAATACCTAAGCGATGGCGTGTGTGTGTGTGTGTGCGTGCGCGTGCGTGTGTGTGTGTGCGTGTGTGTGTGGAGTCGGCGTCCTGCTTCTGTTGCTCGCCCCTCCTACGGAAAGAATGTGAGAGAGTCCGTCCGTCGCCAGTTGACGGTTGCACCGGTGAAACGGGACGACCAAAGTCTCGTGCAACGTGACTCATTCTCTCTCTCTCTGTCTCTCTCTCTCCCTCCCCCTCTTTATCTCCCTCTGTGCTTCTCTCTCTCTCTCTCTCTCCTTCTCTTTGTCCTATTTTACGTTTGTGTCGCCCCCCCCCTTTTCATTCTTTCTCTCTCCTCCTCTCCGTCTGCCCCCCTGATAGCGATCATTTTGACGAGCTTGTCTTGTGATCCAGTTTGATGTGTGATCCTCCGGGACTGCAGCAGGTGACACACTGAAGGAGCACGGGAGCCGTCAGCTGAACGTTCCTTTAAAGTGCTCCTCTGTTCTTCTGCTCGTCCAAAAAAACCAAAAAAAACAAAAAGCCTTCTCTCCAGTCAATCACAGATGAGATGAAACTGTGTTCATCCCGACGGAAATTCTCGTGCCAGAGGTTGCTCCAAAAATAGAATAAACGTAACAGAATAAAAACAATAGAATGATAAATGTAAAGTGTAACCGGCGAATAGAATAAGAATAAATGTTAGAAACATTTAGTAAAACAATACGTTAACTGGAATACAATAGAAAAGTTGTCACTTGTCATGAAAAGTAACGTTGCACACGATATTGAGAGTTGCACATGATGGTGTTGAGATAATTGATTAATCTCAGGGTTTAGTATCTCTTTGATTGATAGCCTCAGACTTGAGGAGATCTCGGTTGTCACGCGGTGGTGGGACCGGGACGGTACTCGGTCGGGACCACGAGTCACGAGACAAGTTTTGCAGCAGGAACACATTCCGATACTCGCGTTCATCAATTATGAAATGTGGCCGAGCATTGTGTTTTAGACAGGCTTTTCATGGCATGAGGGAGGGAGGGAGGGAGGGAGGGAGGGAAGGGAGGGGAGGGGAGGTTGGGAGGGGAGGAGAAGTGAGTGAGTGTTAAATTAATCGCAGGGTGTGTTAAACCTGGAAGGATCTGAGCTTGTAGGCCGGAACAAAGGGCTTCAGACTGGAGCAACCGGTGATGATTAATCAGCTAAATAGCTGCTGGATGACACAATAATTGCCGCGCACACACACACACACACACACACGCACACACACACACGCACGCACGCACCACGCACACACACACACACACACACACACACACACACACATAAGAACACATAAGAACTAAGGAGGTCCCTGAGCCGATGTGGAAAGACTCGATTGACGTTTAATGTCTATGAACGGATGGATATGTATGGAACGTCCATAATAGCTAAAAGTCTGTTTGCATCGTTGACATTGAGAGCTGTGAGAGGGCAGCTTCCTCTCTCATAATGACAACCAGCCGGCATGAGATCCGCTCCCAGCCGAGAGACACCAAATGACTGGTTTGAGTGACTTGGGTTTTGCTGTCACTGTGGGAACTGGATGGAAATATTTAGGAGGGGCTCAGGGAGGTTTCTCAGGAATCATAAGCATCTCTGCGTGGCTATTACACCGCAGGGCTAATTTAGGACACCGTGGTCAAGCACACACGTGTGTGTGTGTGTGTGTGTGTGTGTGTGTGTGTGTGTGTGTGTGTGTGTGTGTGTGTGTGTGTGTGTGTGTGTGTGTGTGTGTGTGTGTGTGTGTGTGTGTGTGTGTGTGTGTGTGTGTGTGTGTGTGTGTGTGTGTGTGAGAGCAGCGAAGGAATGTGCACAGCTTCGAAGTTTGGAGGGAAGCTCAAGAATGCGCTAATCTCATTACGAGAATTCGCCACAATCTCATTCTGCTTAATCCACACACACGCACGCACGCATGCACACACACAACACACACACACGCATGCACACACACAACACACACATGCACACACAACACACACACGTGCACACGCACACACACACAGCTAGACACACACACACACACACACACACACACACACACACACACACACACACACACACACACACACAGCTACACACACACGTGCACATGCACACACACACACAGATAGACACACACGTGCACACACACACACACACACACACACACGTGCACATGCACACACACACACCCCACAGGGCCTGATTGTCCTGCCCTCTGCTTATCAGGACTTATCTGTCCTGTGAGGGAGGTTCTCTGACACCATGTTCCCCGGGTGTCACCATAGCTTCCACTATTAGCTGCCGCTGCAAAGTTCTCTTCTGTTTCCTCCTTCGTCAGCCACTGTCTGTGCTGATTAGGTTTGGGAACAAAACTCGAGATTGTGGGGTTTCTGGGGCTGCACAGTTAATTAATTGCATATTAATCGAAATCGTGATTTTTTTTTTTTTAACTAATTGTGAAAGTGCAATTCATTGTGGCCCCGAGTCACTGTGCTGCAGCAGCGCTGGGCTAGGATGACCTTGTGTGTACTTAACATGTACTAGTACTCACACTGTGTAGTACTACCCACCATTCTGCAGCCCTGGGCTCAGCCATAGTGCGTACTTACCATGTACTAGTACTCACACTGTGTAGTACTACCCACCGTTCTGCAGCCCTGGGCTCAGCCATAGTGCGTACTTACCATGTACTAGTACTACACACACTGTAGTATACCACTCACTGTGCTGCAGCCCTGGTGCTAGGCCGACATTGTGTGCACTAACTGCGTACTTATTGTGTACTTACCGTGTATTACACAAACTGCGCAGCACCACTCACCGTGCTGGAACGCTGGGCTGGGCCGTAGCAGCAGTCTGTGTGAGTGAGGGTGGGGGGTGGGGGGGGGTGGGGGGTTGGCAAAAACAAGACGGCATTCAGGAGTTTGTTTGGACAGCGCTGAGCCGCGAGTAATTACGTGTAAATTTAGGATTTTTTGGGGGGGGAGTTTGCAGTCTAGTCGTCTAGTGTCTAGACGCCGGGCGAACGAACGAACGAACGAACGAACGAACGAACGAACGAACGAACGCACACACACGCACACACACACACACACACACGCACACGTTGCGTTACAGCATAAGCCTGCACCAGGTCCCTCCACCCAGGCTGCTAATGGTCCCCTCGCCTCCCCTCTCCTCCCCTCTCTTCCCCTCTCCTCTCCCCTATTTCACAACTGTAGAATGCATTATTGTATGCCCGGGCTCACTGAAAACATTGTGTGTGTGTGTGTGTGTGTGTGTGTGTGTGTGTGTGTGTGTGTGTGTGTGTGCGTAGTATGCATGTTTTTAAGAGCGAAGTGACGTCAAGAGAGATGCTAGCGGTGATACCGTTGATTACATTATGTTTGTATGACCGCTTGTTAAACGTGATGGAGTCGCGGCGGGCCAGAGTCAACGTGATAGTCACCCCCCCCAACACCCCCTCACCCCCCACCCCCCACCCTCGCCCTCGCAGGCGGGCCATTAGGGGGCGAGGGGTGCATTAGCTTTACTGTTCTCTGGACTCCAATGTGACCCATGCAGACCTCCTGGTATTTTAACCCCCACCCCACCCGATTCCCCTGCCCGGCCAGGCCCGGCCCCGCCCCCCTGCCCGGCCCAGGCCACGCCCCCTCACACAGAGCTACCAAACAGCCCCACAGGGAGGGAGAGGAGGAGTCTGTCTGTCTGTCTGTCTGTCTGTCTTCCCGGCTGCCTGCCTGTCTCTCTGTCTGTCTGCGGCGATGTAGTGCTAATCTCGAATCCTCTTTTCGTTGATGTGTTCGCCTCGCCTCGCTCTCGTAAGTCCCTGGGTGTTCACATAGACAATAAAATGGACCGGACTAAGAACACAGAGGCCCTGTATAAGAAAGGTCAGAGTCGCCTGCATTTCCTACGGAGACTCAGATCTTTCAACGTCTGCAGGACCGTGCTGCAGATGTTCTATCACTCTGTGGTTCCCCAGCGTCATCTTCTACGCTGTTGTGTTCTGGGGCAGCAGGGTGAAGGCAGCCGACGCCAACAGACTCAATAAGCTCATCGGGAAAGCGGGTTCTGTCCTGGGAGTGGAATTGGAGTCTGTGGTGGAGGTCTCTGAGAGGA
>PIJE02001890.1:68772-94877 GCA_002895965.2 Coryphaenoides rupestris | reverse complement strand
AAAGAGAGAGCATACGCTGTTGTGTGCTGGGCAGCAGGGTGAAGGCAGCCGATGCTAACAGACTCAATAAGCTCATCAGGAAAGCGGGTTCTGTCCTGGGAGTGGAATTGGAGTCTTTGGTGGAGGTCTCGGAGAGGAGGATGCTGAGTAAACTACTCAGTATTATGGACAACGCCTCCCATCCCCTGCACGCCACACTGGAGTCATACCAGAGCACCTTCAGCCGTAGACTGAGATTACCGAGGTGCACCACAGAACGCCACAGGAGGTCCTTTCTGCCCATGGACATCAAACTCTATAACTCCTCCCTATAACTCCCCCTACAAGACAATGAACACAGCAATATAATGTGCAATATTACCTCTCACCATCATGTGCACTTTCCCCAGTTTTACGTGCAATATTATTATTATTACTTCCAACATCATGTGCAATACTCGTGCAATATTATCATGCTGTCTATAAATACTATCTATACACACTACATCTCATCTCCTCTCATCATCATGTGCAATATTCTTAATGTCATGCCAAATTGTTTTCGCCGTCGAATATCGTATCTTACCATGCCTTCATACTTGTATATTTGAACTGTATATTTTAACTGTAAATGTGTAAATCCATTAGTTAATTTTTTATTTTTTATTTTTTATCATTCTGTTTGTACTGTATCGCTATGTAACCTGGCACAAGAATTTCCTTCGGGATAAATAAAGTTCTATTCTATTCTATTCTATTCTATTCTATAATAGCTGGGATAAGAGCAGAAGTGCCACTCTGAGTGCATTACCAACATCTAAGAACATACAAGATGCCAAGACGTACAAACACGCAAGTTAGTGTTAGGGTTAGGAGAGGGAAGACGGGGTACTTTATTGATCCAGAAGGAAATTCTTGTGCCAGGTTGCATAACAATAGAATAAAACAACAGAGAAATAAACAGTAGAATAAAAAAAATAATATAACAGATTTACAAATTTGCAGTAAGTCTACAGAAGTATAAAAATACAGGTAAGATAGGATATTCAGTCAGCAAAAACAATTTGGCAATAATTGAAGTGTAATAAAATGGTAATAATAATAATAATAATAATAATAATAATAATAATAATAATAATAATAATGGTAAGAAGTAATAAAAGGGCAATACTACTAAGCTTACTACTAATAATAATAATAATGGTAAGATGGTAGGTGCTCTTTCATTTATTTTTCAGTTTCTAGACATTGTTGATTGATTGATTGTTGATTGATTGATTGTTGATTGATTGATTGTTGGTTGGTCGGTTAGTTAATTCGTGTGGTTTGTTTGTTTTGTTTGTGTGGGTTCGTTTGAAGGACGATCCTTGGTTCATTCTCACACTGGTCCACGCGGTGGCGCTGATGCACCGCACAGCACATGAACACGTAAGTCGAAGACGAGGAAGAGGAAGAAGAAGAAGAAGAAGAAGCAGCACCCACACGTCAAAAGTTGCAACAGTGTTTGTATCCGTGAGTGACGGGACGCGCCTCTGCAGCTCTCACCTGACAAACCCGCGTTTTATGTTAATCCCCTGAGCCCGGAAGGCGACCGTTTTCGTTCCGATATAAACCCGACCGCTTCCCCGGCCGGAGTCGTTTATTCCTCCCGGCATGTGAGTGTGTGTTGACTATGCCGTGCCATGTAGAAGCATGACCAGTCCGCCCACCTCCACAGAAGACTATCTAAGTGCAACAGGAACACGAACTCGAAGCTCTGTCTTCTATCTTCGGGGATGACTTCAAAGGATTTACGCAGCAACGACACGTGGAAGGTATTTAAAAACACACACACACGTAAATAGTCACGCGGTTGTTTGACAGATACAATACTGTGTCCTTCATATATATTATATATATATTATTATTATTATAAGATCCAAAGGCCTCCTGAGGTGTATCTCTGCCTCCGACCAATGGCCTCAACAACGGACAGGAGTCCTACCGTGGCCGTGGACATGCAGGTCAAATGTCCAGCCACCTACCCCGACGCGTGAGTATACAGTACACACCCATGTTTCAATACACCGACCACCACACCACCACCACCACCACCAGCAGCAAGCATTGCCATACCCACAAGCAGACCTGCCATATGAAGTGTGAACGCTGGCAGCAGCTGTCTCCTGTATACCGTACACTGTATATCTGTATACTGAGAGCAGCGTGTGATAGTGCTGCTGTAAGTGTTGGACCACCTGTGCGGGTAATGCATCGACAGGCCCCCCGTGCTGGAGCTGAAAAAACGCCAAAGGGCCTGTCCGATTATGAAAACCTCCAGTGGTCTCCTCGATGAGCTGCTGAAGCTCGTGGCGGTGCGGCGTGAGAGGTGAACGGAACACACACACACCGTGCACAGAAACGACACACACACACCACAGCACACACACACACACACACTAGATAGGCTGGTAGACCGAGCTAGTGATCATAAAATCTAGGTGGACACACCCACTAGTGGTCATGTGACTTTTTTGACAATTTTAGTGCTATGATAGGGTATGATAAACCAACTGTTTATCTGTCCTCTGGACGGTAGGTGATGATCTATGAGCTGGCCGACCACGTGGGGTATGATAAACCAACTGTTTATCTGTCCTCTGGACGGTAGGTGATGATCTATGAGCTGGCCGACCACGTCCAGGGTTTCCTGAGTGAGTACAACAAGCCGCCGCCGAGCTCCTTCCACGAGGAGATGCTGAAGAACCAGCGCAGGCAGCAGGAGAAGCTGGACCTGGAGGAGAAACGGCGGCGGGACCAGCGACGCAAGCAGGAGGAGGACACGGTGAGCCAACAGACAACAAGGCCGCGCTTTCTTGGCCACAAACGGCTTGGCTAGCCTTGTTGTCATTGACCTCACCGTGGTGTCTGGGGCCCTCTCTCCTAGGAGAGGGAGATCATGGCGGAAATCCAGAGAAGGGAAGAGGATAAACGTGAAGAGAAGAGAAGAAAGGAAATGGCCAAACAGGTAAGTAAAAGAAAAGGACTTTTCATGGACTCTCTCTCGCTCTCTCTCTCTCTCGCTCTCTCTCTCTCTCACTCACTGTTCTCTCTGCTGAAATGTTGACACACATTTAATTGCATAAAAAACAGCCCGACACAATATTTTCTGTGGTTACGGGACTCTCAAATGAATATGAATATTCACAAAGACACAATGTCTTTTCTGTTCACCTGCGAAGCCACTCGCACTCCCTCGTTCCAAACAGGCAGTTTTTAACGGTTACTGCACTACTAGTGGAGTAAATGATCAATGATAAGGGTTAGGTATCTTGCGCAAGGCTGTGGTCATTTAAAATTACACGAGACGTACATGGGAACTGTTAAACTAGGAACTCTGCTACATAGTTACTAATTACCATGTTATGCTAGCACTGCACACGGACACTTTTTCTTACATTTTTGCATCAACAGCCAGGGTATTGCTACTTTACACTTTTTACCGTACTTATTGGGTACTATATTACTAATTGTTGTTTAGAATTTGTTTTCCGAAGAATACTTCAGGAGTGAATGGGGAGTAAGTTTTCCATTGTACTAACCCTGGCAATAAAGAAATCTTGAATCTAGAATTGGGGTTTGAACCCAGAACCTTTTGGCGGGCACTGCCCTTTCTTGCCCCTCAATACAGACCGCATGTACATAGTTACAATACGTTTTTCACCCCAGGAGCGTCTTGAGAGTATGGAGCAGCCTGCCTGCGCTGACTCTGTGTTGGCTGGGACCTCACCCAGCTCCACCGGACCTCTCCTGGAACCCCCGGAGCCCAAAAAAGTAGTAGTGGGCCCCCGGCGACGGACCACCTCCACACCCGCCACAGGTACCCCTAACCCCACCACCAGGAACGCTCAATACGCTGAATGCTAGATGTTTCGCGCAGGCCAACACTTCACTAGAACCATCCTAACCTAGCTAATTATGAGCGCTCGAAACCTGTTCTAATTATCTGGCAATTATGAAGTGCTTCAAACATTTAGTTCTATTAATATCTTTCTGTACTTTCAGCAATGTATTTGTATTGTTGTTGATGTGCTTATTGTAATACGCTTTGGACAAAAGCATCTGCTAAATGTAAATGTCAATGTAGCACGGAAGCGCCTCATTGGGTCTTAGCTGCAACTTTTATGTACTCATCATATAAAAATGTCATGTTAATACAATATTAATAAACAAATATATTCTACTAAATTACAGACTAAGTTGTCGACCTCTGGAATTTTAAACTTGAATTTATATTTAGCGTTTTAGTTCCAATTTTGATTGTAAGTTTGATTGCACTCAGCCTCACTTGTAAGTCGCTTTGGACGGCCGTGTCCAGTAAACAACTAAAGCGAATAACGAGTCTCCAACTGCTTCACCAGACGAGATACGGCCAATGAAGACGGCCATCGCCTGCCGGAGCTGCTCCACTTCAGTAACAGCAGCGTGGGGGAGCTGCTTGTCCACCGCGGGAAGTGTCTCGGTAAGAAATGCATCCGTCCCGTCCTCCGTTTTGTTCCTCCGTCTTGGCGGTCCAGCCCTCAGTTCAGAGCGTGCACGCGTGTGTTACGGCAGGTGAGAGCGAGCGACTGGGCCGAAGCGTCTACTACGGCTTCGAGGCCCATTCCGGGGACTTTGTGGTGGTCTACGAGTGGGCGCTGCAATGGAGCAAGAAGATGGGGAAGTTCTTCACAAGCCAGGAGAAGAGCAAGATCGAAAACTGTAAAAAGCAGGCGAGTCCCAAGGAACCATTTTTTGTTTGTTTTTATGAGCAACTTTCTAAGTACTTCAGAGCTGTGTAGAATAAGAGTCTAGTTGCACAGTGCTACAGCAAACAGAAGAAGCAAGTCAAATGTGATAAGAGTGGTGTGATAAGAACTACCCTCTGTATCCGGCAACACAAGTTTCTGAAAAAGGCGCTATGAGAAGAAATACTACTACTACTATATGTATTATTTATAGCTCAGTAATAGATGCAGAAGTCTTTTTTTCATCTTGGTAGTAAATCAGCATTACAAGTGTGTGTGTGAGGGTGTGTGTCTTATACTTAAATGACATGAATGGTGCTGCGTCCCACACGGCAGATCGTGGGGGCGGAGAGCGAGCTGAACTCCCTGCTGAAGCTGGAGCACCCGCACCTGGTGCACTACCAGGCGCTGAGCTCCAGCCTCACGGACGAGCGGCTGGTCGTGCAGCTGCTGGTGGAGCACGTGGCCGGCAGCAACCTGGGCCAGGCCCTGCAGCGCCAGGCCGCCGTGCCCCTGGACCGGCTGCGGGAGCACGCCGGCCAGCTGCTGGCCGCCCTGGACTACCTGCACGCCAACTCTGTGGTGCACAAGCAGCTGGGGCCGTCGAGCGTGCTGCTGGACGCCCAGGGCCTTGTGCGGCTCACGGACTACAGCCTGGCCAAGAGGCTGGGCGACATCTGCCGGGAGGACGTCTTCGAGCAGCCGTCGCACGTGCGCTTCTGCGAGCACCCGTCGGCCATGCCCGCCAAGAGCGGGAAGAAGGGTGACGTGTGGAGCCTGGGGCTGACGCTGCTGGAGCTGAGCCAGGGCAGGGAGGTGAGGGAGTACCCCGTGGTGCTGCCCACCGACCTGCCCGATGACTTCCAGGACTTCCTCAAAAGGTTTGCTGGGCCCCGTATGACATGATGCAACCTTTTTTTTTTTCACACCCTGACATGTGGCCTTGCCTGTTATGTTGGCTGTAGCACTGTGTCACTCACTAGACTCACTAAAGTTCACCTGGACTCGGCATTACCCCAGCCCCCCCCCACCTTCCTTCTGCGAACCCTAGCACTAACTTGCGTGTTTGTACGTCTTGACATTATTAATAGTACTTAGCATTGTTACCATATTGTATGTGCTTAGGCGTTGGTAATGCACTCATAATGGCACGTCTGCTCTTATCGCAGCTATTATGCAAGCAACCTAGCAATTATGAAACTCGTTCTATTAGCCTCGTAACTATGAATGCTTGACACCGGCTCAGATCTTATCTTTATGTACCACAGCAATATATTGCTGTCTGCTTCAGTCGCTTTGGATAAAAGCCGAGTCAAATACCCTCAATGTACACTCTTATTCTACACAGCCCTGTAGGCCTACTGGGAAAGTAGGTCACGCCTACATTTAGTACTCTGCTCCAATTGTGTGCGCCTAGAATTTCAAAGATATGTTGACTTGGTTAACATCCTTCAGGCTATTACGCTAACATTGAAACCCACTGTTTTACATGTGATTTACAATATTTTGTAGATGTGGCGCTTCCGAACCACAGGTACTGTGAATGTCAACTTCGTGTGTGTGTGTGTGTGTGTGTGTGTGTGTGTGTGTGTGTGTGTGTTGTGTGTGTGTGTGTGTGTGTGTGTGTGTGTGTGTGTGTGTGTGTGTGTGTGTGTGTGTGTGTGTGTGTGTGTGTGTGTGTGTGTGTGTGACCTAGCAATTATGAATGCATGCTTGAAACGTGTTCTATTCAAATTGTACTGTACTTTTGACAAATTTACATATTGTGAGGCTCTTTGAACAAAACCGTCTGCTAAATGTAAATGTGTGTGACAATCCATTGACTTGAATGCTTTCCTGACTGCCAGGTGTGTGTGTGTGAACGATGCCGATCGCTGGAACACCCAGCAGCTGCTGGAACACCCCTTCCTCAACCCCCCGCCCCCCAAGCCACTCCCACAACGCCGCAACTCCAGCCCAGAAGGTAACCGTATTGAGCGGTGACCGCTGAAGACGCGGGTGGGGGGAGGGACTCTATTTAAGACGAAGATTATTTATTTGGGTTTGTTTTCAACTTTACCAGGATGAACCTGATCACTCATGATATACTATAATAATTTACTTGCTCGTCTTATAAAGTGAAAAACATAGACTACACCTCAACCGTAATAACCCATGGATTTTTTTTTAATAAATGTTTTTATTATATATTTGCCCATTGGCGGATGAACTTTATCCAAACAGTCTTGTATTTGAGTGCACAACAACTGAATTGTCTATGGTAAATGGATTGCATTTATATAGCGCTTTTATCCGAAGTGCTTTACAATATTGCCTCACGGTGCCAACCATGCAAGGTAACAACCAACACGTCAGGAGCAGATAGGGTTAGGTGTCTTTCTCAGGGACACCTCCACACGCAAGGGGGAGTTCGGGGATCGAACCAGCAACCTTCCAGTTGCGAGACAACCGCTTTACCTCCTGAGCTACTGCCGCCCGTCTATGCCGTCTTTTTTTTGTATCAGTATCAAAGTATCATTTTCATCATCATCATTATTATTGTTTACTCACGTGGTTCTCTGTTCTCAGTGGAGGCGGAGGACTTCCCGTCCTCGGTGATCCGCCACAGCCACATCCACAGCGCCCCCTTCAGCTCGGTGGTGCAGCCGCAGTTCTCCCGATACTTCCACGAGTTCGAGGAGCTGCAGCTGCTGGGCAAAGGAGCGTTCGGTGCCGTTATCAAGGTACAACGGTTCCTCTCGTAGTCACTGCTTGTCTGTGGAGGGCTACTGTGTGTGTGTGAAGTTGATAGTGTGTCGATATTCTGATGTGAAGAACCATATTAAAGGAGACATATTATCCCACCAGGTGCAAGCGTGATTAGCCATTCCAAGCGGTTTCAAAAACCGGTCTCATCTCCGGTTTTTGACATCACAAGTGGGAGTGTCCACCGAGAAGTATGCTGGAGATTTGAACCGGTTTTTGAAACCGCTTGGAATGGCTAATCACGCTCACACCTGGTGGTATAATATGAGTCCTTTAAGGCTACATTACAGTAAAGTAATGTCATTTTCTGAACTATGTTTCGATATTTAACTTTGTCATATTGTAGTCTAGGCCTTTATTCATTTATTTATGTATTTTCTCTGGAGACAGACATTGGGGTTTGAACCCCGGCACCTTTCACCTAGGAGTCAAGCAGCCATAGATGTATGCATGTAGATGATGCAATGGCCACCGCTGTTCACTGGAGCATTCTCATATCCCGCCCTTGTCCCCGCCCTTTGACCCCCCCCCCCCCCCCCACACACAGGTCCAGAACAAGCTGGACGGCTGCTACTACGCCGTCAAGCGCATCCTGGTGAACCCGGCCAGCAAGCAGTTCCGCCGCATCAAGGGCGAGGTGACGTTGCTGTCGCGCCTCAACCACGAGAACATCGTGCGCTACTACAACGCCTGGATCGAGCGCAACGAGACGCCGCCCACCACCGGGCTCAGCCTCACCGACAGCTCAGATTCCCGAGGCGCTGCGGGCAAGGTGGCTGCGGCGGCCCCCAGGGGCCCCTCGCTGGGCTTCAACGCCCTGAGCCTCAACACCCTGGGCCTGCCCAAGGACGCGGTGGAGCAGAATGCCCCGCCCCCTGCGCTGGCCAGCTCCGTGGAGTGGTCCACCTCCATCGAGAGGTCATCCAGTGCCAAGTGCAGCCGCCACCGCTCCAGCGAGGAGGACGATGACGATGACGACGACGACGATGATGACGACGAAGATGTGTTTGGGGCCTCATTTATGTGAGTTGTGTTGCGCCGTTGTGGTTGATTTTCTTTTGATTTTGAATATTTTTTTGCATTTTAAATCCGGCGCAATGATGATGATTATGGGTTGTGGATTCTCTGTGGGTCTAGGCCGTCGGACAGTGACTCAGATAGCGACATCATCTTTGACAATGGAGACGAGAGTGGAGAAGACCTATCACGGGTAGAACATCCACCGTGTTGATCAAACTTTATTAATCCCGAAGGAAATTCTTGTGCCAGAGGTTGCTCAAAAATAACAACACAATTACTTACTAGCAATTAGTTACTTACAATTACTAGCAACTTATTGTTGCTATTTCTTTAGCTGTGGGTGGAAAAACATGCCATTGTGTAATTTAATGCAGGACGAACCAAGCAAAAGGCAAGTGGTCGACACGACGGAGAGCACGGACTCGGAGCGAACTTCCCTCGTCGCACATTACCTTTACATACAGGTAAGGGGCCGGCGCGGCTGCAGTACTCCTCACCGGCCACTAGAGGTAGCTGGTGGCCTTATGAAATAATAATAAACACCACAACAACGACCCCCTCAGATGGAGTACTGTGAGAAGAGCACGCTGAGAGACACCATCGACCAGGGCCTGTACCAGGACAACAGCAGACTGTGGCGGCTCTTCAGGGAGATACTGGACGGCCTCGCTTACATCCACGACCAGGTGTTGTGTGTGTGTGTGTGTGTGTGTGTGTGCGTTAGATTGGGGTGAAATAGGATGTGCCCGTGCCTGTGTGCATGTGTATCCAGCGTATCCTGCGTATCCAGACCCCCCCCCCCCCCCCCCCCCCTTCGCTTGTGTGCCAAACAGATGGGTTTGATGGCGTCTTGCGACATGCCGCCCGTAGTGTGTGAACTTGCTGCAGCAAAGCGCCTCTGTTTCTACTCAGTCCCCCGGCGTGACATAAATTAAGGCGGCGGAAAAAGGCGAGAGTTGGAGGGAGAGTTGGAGGGGAAAAAGGCATGTTGGGGCTGACGGTGTCACGCGGGATCTAGCCAGAGATCGGCGTTCCGGGTGCACGGAGAAACGCAAGGAGGTTGAGTCGAAGTCTGCTCTGGCTTAATTTCCCTTGTAAAGCTTTGCCAACCAAATGGAAATCAACGACACAATGTTCCTTGCTTTCATCTAAGTGGGATATCATTTGATAATTCCGCAGCACACTGTAACACAGATGTGATGTCACTCAAGACAGCGTTCGGGGTTAATTCTGCTCTTGTTGTGAGGGATTTCTCCAGCGTCTCTCGTCTCTCCTCTTCACCATCCTTTCCTCCTTCCTCACCTCCTCTCCACCAGGGCATGATCCATAGAGACCTGAAGCCCGTCAACATTTTCCTGGACTCCCAGGACCATGTGAAGATAGGAGACTTTGGCCTGGCCACAGACCACCGAGCTAATGTGGTACGATGGATAGGCTGCCTGCTATTAATATAAACTTCCTTCATGCATATAATGATCTTGTTTGTTTGTTGTGATGGGTGGCTGAATGACCTACTTACCTCCTAGACTACACAACATAACCATAATTATAATATATTCATATATTCATATTTTTGTCTTTGATGGCAATTCAAATATTAATTTCTCGTCCAGTCTTACTTAAAACCACTAGGAGGTGCTGTTAACTTATTTGCGCCTGGTTATGGGTCCCCAGGCTGCAGGGAAGCTGGAGTTGGAGGAGAGCGGCCCTGCGGCGATGCCAAAGCCGGACCCGACAGGTATCCAGCGAGTCTAGACCCGGTTGTGTATTAGCTCTGTCTGTTAACACGCTGCTGTACTGTCCGGTCTCTCTCTGGCCCCCGGCTTCTGTTTACTACTGACCGGCTGCAATGTTCCTGTGTTGTTGTTGATGTTGTTGTTGTTGTTTAACCCTCCCAGGCAACATGACGGGCAATGGTGGGTACAGCCCTCTACGTAAGCCAGAGGTGCAGGGGAAACACCAAGGCCACCTACAACCAGGTAGGGATATCCCACGCTAAACTACAATTAAAGGTGCAATAAGGCATCAAGAAACAGTCGAGAAATGAAGGCATTTATATGCATAAAGTAATACGGTGTTGTGAACTCATAGTGCTACATTATTTATTTTTTTATACAGAAAAGCAATTTAATAAGTGGTGTGGTTGTCAAACCAGAGCGTCACCATGTTGAAATGACGTCATTACAACGTGGCGCCATTTGTTTATTTCTTTGCTTGATTTATTGCACCTTTAAGACCTAGTTAATTACATTATATAGTATGTTTCATTTTAATAGATCAGATGGTCATTTACTTAATCCCAGAAGGAAATTCAGGAAATGAACGTTCCCTGACGAGGAATCGAACCGGGGCGAGAGTAGCCGTCTCCTTAACCGCTGGACCACCAGGGGAAACAACCGTCCGTAACATACATGACTCCGAGTGATGCTTCAGGATGCCTACCGCAGCTCCTATTAGTTAGAAAGCGGAACCCCTGTGTGCCACATCCTCCATTACAACTCTTAATCCCCCTTCCCAAAGTGCTCATTAATTGACTTCGTTAGCCCCCTCAGCGAGGCCTAACACAGGTCCGTTGTTTGCAGAGCGTCCGGTTCGTACCCGGCCCTCTCATCTCTGTCTCCGCTCTGCTCTGCCCGTCCCCAGAAAGTGGACCTGTTCAGCCTGGGGATCATCCTGTTCGAGATGTCCTACCGACCCATGACCACGGGGTCGAGCGGATCTCCGTGATCAGCCAGCTACGCTCGGTCAGTCCCCGGCCGCCCCCCCCCCCCCCCCCCCGCTTGTGTCTGTCTGTTTGGGAGGGCTGTGGTGGGAGGTGGAGTTGGGGCTGTGGTGGGGAAAAAAGGCATGGCTGTTTCACCACATGTCCCTCTTGTCTTCCAACAGGAGGACATCGACTTCCCGGAGGACTTCAGCCAATACGAGAAGGGAACGCAGGTGCGGTGGCGACCAACACCCCACCCCCCCGTGTTGTTAATCTGTTACCGTGGCAGCCAGGCCGTACCGCCCGCGGCGCAACATGGTCCACTGCAGTTAACGAGCTGACGTAGTGAAAACAGTCGACGTAGCAGCAGCAGCAGCACTAAAGTCATTAAAGACGGATTTAATCCTCCGTGATTACAGGATTTATAGTAGCAGCCCCCCGCCCCTCCCCTAAAGGGAAAACCCAACCCTAAAACGTATTTCAGAAACGTGATGTAGTGGGTTGCATAGTGGTGCAATGGAACGATTGCGGTCTAAATCTCGTTTGACGTGCGCAAAGTTACAAAAAAACAAACATTCTAGCTGCGCTCGCCCCCTTCAA
Organism: Coryphaenoides rupestris; assembly: GCA_002895965.2. NCBI lineage: Eukaryota > Metazoa > Chordata > Actinopteri > Gadiformes > Macrouridae > Coryphaenoides > Coryphaenoides rupestris. Next base: position 83,063 of record PIJE02001890.1, on the reverse strand, counting down.
ATCTGATTGTAGTGAGTAGCTTATGCAAGATAAAGAAATCCTGAACAGCAATTTAATACAGAAAAGTGTCCACCATAAGTGAATTGATTTCTTGCATTGTAGAAATCAAATGTTCTACAATGGAATAATATGTTATTGAAGTTCCTCCTGTTCCAGAAATGGGAACAACAGGAACTACGACCACGGTAGTTAGGATGATATGAACTAGTCTTGTGGTCTTGTGGGACCGGGGCCGGACTGCTTGCAGGCCCCTTCCGCTATCGGCTGCTGTTGGTTTGTGGCTTCCTTGAGAACCCACAACTCACCACTCGACACGGCACTTCCTCGTGTGTGAAGTGGTGAAGTCCGATCGGACAACCAACTTAACTGTTGCTTGAGCAAAATCGAAAGACAGACAGACAGCGACTCCTCTATAATATAGCGAGATGAGAGTAGATATTAAATCGGGACGTTATTCAGTCTCTAAGTCCTTAACTCATTCGCTAGTCTCTCTCTCTCTGTCTCGATCTCTCGATCTCTCGATCTCCTCGATCTCTCCCTCTCTTGCTCTCGCTCTCGTCTCTCTCTCTTCGCTCTCTCTCGCTCTTGGGTCCCCAGAGGAAGGTGATGGTGTGGCTGCTGAACCACGACCGCCGCGATGCGCCCCTAGCGCCCAGGAGCTGCTGCGGAGCGACGCTGCTGCCCGCGCCGCTGATGGAGGAGTCTGAGCTGCACGAGGTGCTGCAGCACACCATGGCCAACGTCAACGGCAAGGCGTACCGCACCATGGTGGGCCAGCTGTTCGCCCAGAACACCACGCCCGTCATGGACTATGCCTACGACATGGACCACCACAAGGTGGGACGGGAGGGGGCAGCACCAGCGACCGGGGAGTCCCTTTGCTCTGCTTTTGTTTTGGGGTTGAGGGGGGTTTCAACGGTTATCACATTATTATTAATACACCGTTAATCTGGGCCAGAAAAAAACCAAACGTACCCGTTTCGTTACGGAGATATTCTACCAAAGAAATTGCATTTGTGCGAGGGATTTTATTGTATTCTATTGACTTTATTTGATTTGATTGTGTATTTCTACAGTGGCCCGTCCCCGCTCCGAGCAACATGATTGGTCGAAACAAATATGAAGGGATTCACCAGAATTTGCTATCAGACTTAAGATATTAATCTGTGTTTGATTTGTGAGACTATCACCATATAGATCTGATAGACTTTACAATTCATATTTTATACAAAATATGTCAATAAAATATATGGCCACATATAAACCACAAGTATGTACTGTGGTGACAGAGCTCATCTAGGCATAATTGATTAATTAATTATTGCTGATTATTATTAATATTCTGTCAACATCATTCCAAGAAATCAATGCTCAAATTCCAATGAGCAGACCAGAGGAGAGTGAATCACGTCATAGTCTCTGTGGCGTCCTTTTACTCCCCTGCACCACTAGGTGTCACTGGAGACACACGTAACAGAATAGCCTCCCGTGGTCCCCCGTGTGTCATCAACTCCTCACCACGGGGCTGTAAGCAGGGCCCGGGTCCAGCGCAGCGCCCGGTTCGTGGTTAGTGGTTAAGCTGCGTGGACGCCCTCTCCCCCCACGTCGCGCTGACAGAGTCTTTGTTGTTTGCCTGCTCTCTCTCCCCCCCCTGCAGGGAAGCTTCCATGTGCACAGCGCCAAATTACAACAGTATGTGTATGAAACATCACCAGGACCTTCAAGAAGCACGGTCAGTCTGCTGCTGTGTGTGTATGCTTGTGGTCCCATGCATGTGTGCATGCTCGCATGCATGTGTGCACGCTCGCATGCATGTGTGCATCGCATACTTGTGTTTGTGTGTGTGTAGATGTGGTGGTGGGCGCGCTATGCACGTGTGTGTGTGTTCAGGTTCACTCGCTGCGGCCCTTGGACCCCCTGACCCGTGCGAGGCCCTGCCCGCTGGATGGGCCATCTGCTGCAGCGTGTGGCTGCAGAACAGAGCCCAACACAACAGAACAGAACAGAACAGGCACCACATTGTGTGACAGGACAGCGGGGGAAGAGTTGGGTGGGGGTTGGTGGGGGGGGGTGGTGCAGGTGTGGCCTGCCAGGGCTATTTTAGCACACACACACACACACACACACACACACACACTGCTGATGGCACCCAGCCTGCACCTATTTGTTTATGCACGTCTCCCCTGTGTATCTACTGCGGGGCCACGCATCCATACCCCCGGAGGGGTGGTGGGGTGGGTGGGTTGGGGTTATGTTGTCTTATGGAAATGTTGCCACATCCTGGTGGACCATTTTTCATCATCATCGCATGTGTGTGTGTGCACATACCTTAGGATGACAAGGAACACGCGTGTGTGTGTGTGTGTGTGTGTGTGTGTGCGCGCGTGTGTGTGTGTGTGCTCACGTGTGTGTGTGTGTGTGTGTGTGTGCATGTGTGTGTGCGCATGTGGACTCCTATATCTCCAGGTGCTGGTGCGTCTCCAAACCCCCCTGCTGCTTTCCCCGAAACAGGAGTTTGTATGATGGCACCGAGCTGCCCTGCTTCATGGACCACAGCGGAATGCTGGTTACACTGCCCTATGACCTCCGAGTAAGGATAACACACATGCGCACACACACACACACACACACACACACACACACACACACACACACACACACACACACACACACGCACACATAGAGTGCGAGCCTGCAATCAGCAGTAGCTCCTCAGATCTGGGCTCCTTCAGGAAAGCCAGAGGACTAAATGGGTGTTCAGTGATTTATTACAGCCAGGCTGGCAGTGCTGTGGAGTGCATACTGTGTCCTAACTGTGTCCTACTGTTCCTGCTGTGTCCTACTCTGTCCTACTGTGTCCTGTCTCCTATGTCGTGTGCGCTGTGTAGTGTGTCCGGTATCCTCTGTGTCCAGTGTCGTCTTTTATGTGTTTTCCTCTTCCCTCTGCAGATGGCGTTTGCCAGATATGTGGCCCGTGTTAATATCACCAATTTAAAGAGGTAACAGAGATAATAATAATGATCATGCATGTTTAACAATATTATTAAAGGTGCTGTATGTAAGAATGGTAGGATTGTAGGATAAGAATGTAGGACATGTAGGATTTTACATTACAAATCGCCTTTTAAATCACCAGTTGTGTGAGCAGGTTGTGGTTGAAGTTAAAACATGAGAGCTTCCCCTCTCTCTCTCTCTGTTGTTGTGTAGAACAGCTTGTGGGCTGATTTCTCTATATTTTGAGTCTGGTCGGATTTTGCGGGAAAAAGGACGAAGTGACATGTAAGCGTGGATAAATAAAAAATATATATATTTCATAGCTTTTTTTAAACGTGTACAAGGTTTAATTAGGAATAAAACTAACATTAGTTTCTGATTATTATTGTCTCAACCCACGGAGATCAGACTGCACTGATTCTTACTTATAGTACCTTTAATACTCATAATAAAGTAGATGTAGTATAATCTGCTGCATACATTTTTTTTTTTACATTAACTAAAGCTGATTCAGGACACTATCCTCTATCCGCTCTCTCTCACTGGGGCTTGACAATGCTGCATCCACTGTGTCTCTCTGTCTGTCTTTCCTGTCTCTCTCTCTACCTCTCTCTGTCTCGCTCGCTCTACCTCTCTACCTCTCTCGCTCGCTCTACCTCTCTTGCTCGCTTACTCTCTCGCTCGCTCTACCTCTCTCGCTCTACCTGTCTCCACCACAGGTACAGCATCGAGCGAGTGTTCCGGCCGCGGAAGCTCGACCGCGCCACCCGGCGGGAGCTGGCCTGGAGTGCGCCTTCGACATCGTCTCGCCCGCCACCGCGCCACCTGATGCCCGACGCCGAGGTTCATCTACAACCGTCTCCGAGGTCATCCAGGAGTTCCCCGCCCTGGCAGCGTTGCACATCACTCACCGCAAAAACACCGCATGCTGCCTCTTTGGTTTCCATGGCACGGCAACACTCTTGAGCCCTCTCAATATGGCAGAGTTTTGCTGCTGAAAAAAAAATCCCCCATGATTCATTCTGATTCTACGAGCGCTATTATCCCCAAGGGGCAATTTGTTTGGCAGCATCGTAGTCATGGTGAAAACAATAACAACACCGACTGTGACCAAATAACAACAAATGAACACGCTTGGACGATATTAAGAGTCAAAAACATTGAAGGATATAAAAACCATTTAAAAAAAACCCCATCCTCAACCTTTCCTGTAACGTATTAAAGAAGGCTTCAGATTAGAAATGAGTCCCCAAAAACAAGTGCAGTGCACATGAATTATGGTGCGGGTAATTCAGCGATCCCTGCAAATATTCTTCCATGACGTAATGACATCATCAAATATTGAGCTTGAGGCGGTCTTTGTGCGTAGTGCTACACCCAAACCGACAAACAAAAAACCATATTGAATTATGGTGCGAGTAATTTGTCATCTCCGCAAATATTCTTCCGTGATATGATTATTCCATGACCACCATTACACTGTAAAATCCATTTGGATCTGGATTAAAAAGATGCAATGTGGTCTGTGCATGCGTTGGCAACCGGGGGGCTTTCCGCACCGCAGGATGTTCGGGCGTTTTGTACATCGTCTGCAAATGTGCGTTCAATTTCTCCTCCCAGCGCGTTTCAACTCTCGTGCTTGTTTATGATCGTGTTGTCCATTATTTCAATGTGCCCGGCGAGCTAATACCACACCGCTGTTATTCGTCTAGTAGGATCATCACACCTAGACGGCCGACGCTGTTGGTGGTTACTACCCACACCTCGTGATTAGCCGGAATGGGCCGGCAATGACATGGTGTGAAAGCACACCCAGCGTTCCGAGCCATTATGCTGGCTTTTTTTTGTTCACTGTGTAAATGGAACAAAAGCCAAGCAAATTGCAGAATGCTCCCTTATTGGCAATATTCCGTGGATCTTCTTGTGTAAAGAGGGGCTACACACACATGACACACACCACACACACCACACACACAGCACACACACACACACACACACTACACACACACACACACACCACACACACACACACACACACACACGCACACAACACACACACTACCACACAGAACAGAAGCAATTGATTGTGCCCTACGATCTGGCCGGTTTAGTGTTTGGTAGCAGCAGAGGGGGGGACTGTGATGTTCTGGCGGCTGACATGGCTGGTCCTGCCCTGCTCTTCTGACTGTCTGTCCTCTGCAGGAGAGGAACTACCACATCTACCTGAACCACACCAACCTGCTGAAGGCCATCCTGCTCCACAGGCGGGGTTCCCTGAGGACAAGCTGGAGCCACGCCTCCAGCATACTGTGTGATGCTATGTGTGCAGCAGTAGCGCGCGCACGCACGCACACGCGCAGACACACCTGCGCCGCAAGATGTTTGGAGGGCCGTATCCATAATCTCTCGCCCCAGGACTGACCCCACACACTCCCCTCCCTCCACCCCCCCAGGGTGTACAGGACATTATATAATGGCTCTATAACCTTTGACCCCTTGTTTCCCTTTCTGTCGTTTGCCCTTCCCACCGGCCCCCCCCCCCTCCTCAAAGAGTGAGAAGCTGACCCGACGCGGAGGTGGAGGCCAAGTTTCTGCAACCTGTCGCTGTCCACCAACAGCGTGAGTGTCTCCAGTGACTGAACGTCTACTTTTGGGTCAGCTCTGTCTTTATTTAATGGGACTTTTGCCGCCGCAGGTGCAGACGCTGTACAAGTACATCGAGGCGAAGGGCGACCTGGACAGCCTGGAGCCCCTGCTGGCCTCGCTCACCAAGCAGAAGAAGACGGCCGTGGCGCAGCTGGCCAAGCAGGCCCACAAGGACCTGGAGGAGGTGACGGCCCTGCTGCGGAGGCTGGGCGTCAAGCTGCAGGTATAGTGACACCACCTTCCACCGTCGCCCGGGGGAAACGGCCCCCCAAACGGTTTTTATCACCAGGCCAAGTTTGGAGTGACGAGTCCGACGCCAGCTCTCACCATCGAAAACGATCGACTTTCTTGTGTCGCGGACACCGTCATATGTTGTCGCGCAATGTGATTGGCTAGTGTTCTGGACGTCACCATGGAGATTGTAGTTTTCACTTCCTTATTGATGTTTTGGACTGTAACCTAACTGTAGTTGACATTCCTTGGTAACATTCTGGTTGAATTAGTTCATATTGAAGGTATAGATGAGAGACTGGCTGAACAAATGTGACTATATCATCACCTGTATGATTCTTCGATGAAGGAATTAATTGTCTGGTTACCATGGAGCCCGACGAAGAACCTGTCGCGAAGCATAAGCAAACTAGCTTTAGTGTGCAGAAATGCAATGGTTATGCAAAAACAATGGCTAATTGAAGCGGTTGAGCTAATGCTTGTGTCCTGTCGGTTTGTTTGTTTTGTTTGGTTGTTTGTTGTTGTTGACAGGTGGTGGTGAACCTGGGCCTGGTGTACAAGGTGCAGCACCACTCCGGGGTTATCTTCCAGTTTGTTGGCGTTCGTTCCGCAAGCGCAAGCGCACGGTGCCGGACATCGTGGCCGCAGGGGGCCGCTACGACCACCTGGTAGGCTCCCTCCCCCCCCATCATTATATATATGTTTATATATAATCAAATCATTATTTATATCGCACTTTTCATACAACATGCAGCCCAAGTGGTTCACAAGCAATATTAAAACTCGAATAGACTACAATGAACAGAATTTTGCAGTAACATTTTGCACCAAAAATTACACAATAGAATATTTAGAAAAGAAATAGAAAGCAGTTAAATGAATAAAAATAAGTCAATAAATACATAAAAAGTAAAGGATGAATATGGAATAAAGACCATTGATGATTAAGAATTAAAAACAAGGACAACAATTGACAAGGTACCCCTAAGTAAAAGCCATACTAAAAAGATATGTCTCAAGGTTTCTTTTAAAAATGTCCAAAGAGGTGTAGTCTCTCAGATATAGACAAACATACACATGGATGAAATATTGATGTTTGCAGCTGTTGTGTTTGCAGCTGTTGCCTGATGATACTTGTAGCCGAGCTTCTCACTGATGTCACTTATCTTCAGTAATATTTTAGTAATATCTTATAGTAATATTAGGGACCATATGCACCGTCAGACATATTGTTTTTTTTTTTTTGCGTTTGACTCTCTTGGTGAGTAACAACACTTGGGCCACATTCTGGCTGAAACTTAAAATGGCCCCTCCCTCTCAACGTGTTGCAACCGGCTCTGTTTGGGGCGGCTTTTATCCCGGCAGGTCCTGGAGTTCAGGGGGCCAGCCTCCACCGCCCCGGTCCCCTCTGCCGTCGGAGTGAGTGTGGCCCTGGACAAAGTGTGTGCTGCAATGGCCAGCATGGAGGAGCCAGTAAGCTCTACACACACACACACACACACACACACACACACACACACACACACACTGTGGTTATATTCACCATTATACATCATTATATATAATATACAATTATATCTGATATTCATCATTCGGCAGACAGCCTTTCAATTTTGATGATGCCTTTTTTGCCGGAGGCGCGGCCACTTTTAGCGACACGTTAATAACTATCATCACTCCTCCTAGCGTCGACTGTGAGTTATTTTAGGTTTACATATTATTCTTCATGCAATACGACGGCAGCTCTGGCAGAGCGTATGCGATCTGTTCAGTTCATAGGACAGCTCCAGCACTACTTTGAGCATCCTATAAAGATGATAAAAAAGAATATATAAATACATTTTAATTTCACTGCACATCCTGTATGTGTATGTGACAATTAAACTTCTTGAACCTTAATTCTTAATAACAACAAAAATACATGGATATCTTCGGTGGCTCAAAAGCGTTGCAATACTGTTAGAAAATGACGATTTGACCAACGTATGCGTGCTTAATCAGGTCCCAGTCTGGTGCATTGTCAACCTCACCAATAGCTACCTTATTGCTGTTGTTGTTGTTGTTGTTGTGTCTGCGTGTGTCTCCAGCCGGCGGTGAGCTCCTGCGATGTGCTGGTGGTGCCGGTGGGCCACGCCTCCACCCCCCGCGCCATCACCGTGGTCCAGAAGCTCTGGAGCGCTGGCGTTCCCGCCGACATCGCCTACGACGTGTCCCAGGTCGGTACGCATGTGATCACCACCACCACCACCACCACCACCACTCTCACCATCAGCACCAGCACCACCACCACAACCACAACCATCAGCATAGCTAAACTATTTTACTATGTTGTTATTTAGAAGAAACTTGACAACTGTGAAAAAGAGGAGAAAAGAACTACAACCACAAAAAGTGAGATGATAATAATACAAATAATAATAAAGAATCCAGGCCAGGCCAGGCATTAAAGTTGGTTTGTAATTGAAATGCCTTTTTAATGTCTGGGCTGTTACATACAACGCATATCGAACCAACTCAGGGAGGCTTTGACACACAAGACACGACAACAATCATAAATAAGACAGATTTATTTTTGGTTTTCTGTTTATTGGTAAGGTTTTCATCAAAGGGCAAGTACAGGTTTGGTGTCTGGTCTGCCACAGCTAGACCGTGGACCATTAGGATGCCTGCTGCACTCGCCTGCACTACAAACATGGGGAGAGGGAAAAGAGCTGTATTATGCAATATTGCTCTGTAAGGCCAATGGTTTCAAAGCACACACAGTAAGCAACAGGCAATGAAGACCTCAGGCTTGTAGACACTGGTAGATAGATGCACTGGGTTTGGTATGATGGGGCCGCATGTGGGCCGTTCGGAGAACATTTAATTGTAACACGCCACCACAAACACACATACTTTCCGCCATGGAGGTTATGGTTAATAATAATAATAATATTGTGGTCTTTAACCACATTGCACATGATCTTCAAACCATCTGTCCTCTGTGTGTTGTTGTTGTTGTTGTTGTTGTTGTGCAGTGAGTGCGTTCCCCCTGCAGAGGGTGCTCTGTTGTTATCGCGGGTCTGGATCTGAGGTGGTAAACGGCGCACAAGAATGCGCCTCATTCTGTGGTGGGCGTTAATGGCGGATTAAGAGGGTTTATGGAGTTTTTAAATGATTTGGCTGCAGCAGCGCCAGTCTCATCTTGAAGCCGTGTGTGTGTGTGTGTGTGTGTGTGTGTGTGTGTGTGTGTGTGTGTGTGTGTGTGTGTGTGTGTGTGTGTGTGTGTGTGTGTGTGTGTGTGTGTGTGTGTGTGTGTGTGTGTGTGTGTGTGTGTGTGTGTGTGTGTGTGTGTGTGTGTGTGTGTGTGGGAGAGTTACGGAAAACCACGGTATGATTGAGGAATAATTGCGAAAGGGCTCGACCGCTCCAAGTTAAGTCCTCTCGCTCTCTATCCAGTAATGTGGCCACAATCTTCCAAGGAACGGATGTCACAGCTCTGTCACATTCATCACGCCTCTGTGACAGGGATTTGCGTGTGTGTGTGTGTGCTATTACCACATCCCCCTCCTCCCCCGCTACCTGGCTCTTTGTATTTTTCCTGAAGTGACGTCGTCTTCTTCTTCTTCTTCTGTTTTCCACCACCTGTGATTACTCTAAACTCCCTTCATTTTCTCTCCTTTTTCTTCCTTTAATCCATCCCTCACTATAACCTCTCATTGTTCACTTCCAAAACGTGCGGTTGCTTCCTTTTCGTCTCTCTCCCCCCCCCTTTCTACAATGACGGTCTTCTCCCGTTTCGCTGTTGTCGTTGTGGCACATAATCGGAGCAAAAAAATCACCAACAAAAAACAAAAAACGGGGGGGTCACTTTCGAACCCCCTGGCGGGCCGCCCAGCAAATGATAGTACGAAGCTTCCTTCGGCTGGGAAGATGGAGACACCGGGCCCCCTAAGATGTATGGAGACATTAAGAAGCTCCTCTGCCAGCCAGTCCCAGCATTAGGCTGATTATTATTATTATTATTATTATTATTATTATTATTATTATATGGACCAGGATCCCCTTGAACCTGAACTGCGGTCACACACATGGTGAGACGGGACTGGAGGTGCAGAAATACAAACTGGAGCCGAAACGGAAATTAAATGGGAATGTAGGACTTGAAAACTAAATGGAACAAATATACAAATGGACGCTTAGCTTATCCCCAGTGGCCCAAGACCTGGTTCATATCAATAAGTGGTTGTAAATACGTAGAAGAATGGAAGCAGAACACCTGTGATATATCAATTTTGTTTTTATTTAAAAAAAAACAATCGTATAATAAAAAACTAATATGAAATCTGAAGCTTAAAAGAATGTGTGTCAAACTTTCAAACTAAAATTGAAATTTAAACGAAAATAAAGACAAAAATAGAAACTGCTTCAAAAAATCCATAGTTAAATACCAGTGGATGGAGCCATCGTCCTCGGCACTCTAAACCCCAGGAGACGTGAGGAGGCCCCAGACTGTGGCCCTGTTTTTATTTACGTCTCTTCTTGAAATGTTGTTTGTCGAGAAAAGGTTTTGAGGCTTTGGCACAACCGTTATGGGAAGACGTGACCAGGCACACACACACATGCTCGCACACACGTACACACACACGTGCACACTCTGTGCGGTATGTGTGTGTGTGTGTGTGTGTGTGTGGCACAGTGCAGGGTCTGTTTGGCAGCGCCCCGCCGGACCCGCATGACGGAGCGGCCAGCGGCGAGCGTCTGGCCGTGTCTGAGGAGGATAAATCACACGGCCAACGTTTGACACGGTCGAGCACGCGCGCACACACACACACACACACACACACACACACACACACACACACACACACACACACACAGAGACCTTGGCACCTATGCGGTGGGGTGCCGCCAGTGTGCACATGTTCCAGGAGCGACCTCGGGCTCCTGTGGATGCCACATGGCCTCCGCTGCTTGTCTTCTACACGCTTTGATAATACTTCGGAACATTTCCAAATGAAATGCTGCGATGGCCAAGCAGGTGCGGCCAGCCAAGCACCCCCGCCTCCCCCCCCCCATGTCCCGCCCCCCGGTGAGTCAACGAACGCATCCCTTCCAACCGGGGACCATGTGATGTTTTATTCCCCTTTTTGAAGTGCCGAGCGTTCACGTCACACACTTGTTGGAGCAGCGGGAGCCGCTGATGAAAATCGTTCCCCCCTGCCGGCCAATCGTGTCCAAGCGCCACCCTCCCCCCTCCCCCCTCCCCCCTCTTCCCTCCTCCCCTTCCTGTTATGCATTCAGCAGGGTGTGTTAAATCTGTCAGGACTCCCTGTCCATGTGTGTTTCGGGACGCAGACAACCAGGCGCCGCCCTCTGAGGGGCCGCCACCCTGCCAAGTGGCGTGCCCCCCACCACCACCACCACCACTACAGGGCTTATCATCCCTGTCGAGTCAATTTTATTTGTATAGCCCTTAATCACAGTTACAGTCTCAAAGGGCTTTACAGGCCATATGATTATGGGCCATGTGATTATGACACGCCCCTAAGGGCAAGAAACGAAGCACACGTTTCACGTTAACCTGGAGACAAATCTGGAGACGACTCTTTTCATGCGTCTCCTGGGAAATTAAACTCCCGAGCGATCGAAGCGAGGTCTGTGTCGATTGGCTGCTGTGCTGCTGCTGCTGGACACTGCTCACACACGTACAAGAGTACAAAATAGAATGTCGGTTTTTTTTGCTCTCTCGTGTCTGTCGTAGTCCCAGGAGACGCTGCTGGAGCACTGCAGGCAGGCCGGCATCACCTCCATGGCGCTGGTGTCCGATAAGGAAGGAAACTACATCAAGGTAGGCGCACGCAACCCACCCTCCCACCCACACAACCACCCACACACCCCCGTGGCAGCTGGAGTGTGTGCTGCTCCAAACAAGAACTTAGCGATGAAACCGTTTGACTGAAATGACGTGCGGTTGGCATCGGCGCGTTTGCCTTTTACGGCGACGATGTTAATTAGCCTATTTGTGGACTGGCGATGTGACACGGAATGCAAAAGCACCAGACCTTTTCTTTTTCCTCATCGTGTGTCGTCGTCGTCGTCTGCAGGTGAAGTCCCTCGAGAAGGACAGGCAGTCGGAGAAGCGGATTCTCGAGACCGACTTTGTGGACCACATCGTTCAGAAGTACCGCACCAGGTTCTTGGAGGAGAGGAACGCCAGGTAAACGACAGACAGCGGTCGGCCCTAACCCACCCAACGTGACACTCGCTTTTTAAGTGGGAACATAGCGGCTTGTTCTGATGACTGTGTTTCACGTCTCCCTACCTCCCTCCCATCTCCCCACCCCACCCCCCCTAGGGAGAACTCCGAAGGCATCTCCCTACAGAACCCCAAGGGGTGTGTCCTCAGCTGCTCAGGTAAGGCCACGGGGCGTCCATGCTCATGGTAGGCTTCTACTGGTGTGGAGCATGCCCTTTATATACTGCTGGGGTTAGAGGTCAAAATCGGTGAAAATCGAGATTGAGAACTCTGAACTCTGACCCAGTGAGGTCAGAGTTCACTGTCCTGATGGCCTGTGGAACAAAACTCCGTTTTAGTCTCTCTGTTGTAGCAGCGTGACTGCGGAGGCGCTTGCCTGACCGACAGAAGTTGGAACAGGTTGTTGTCGGGGGTGGTGAGGATCCTTCATGATCCTGCAGGCTCCGGTTCGACACCTCCTGAAGTACAGGTCCTGCAGGGTGAGGAGTGTGGTGTCAATTCAGCCGAACACACCACTTTACTCTGTAGAGCCCTCCTGTCCTGAGAGGAGCTACAAGTAGAATTTGATTTAACGTAAGGGTATGTGATTGGGTAATGATTTTTCTTCGGACCACGGAATTGATTATGCACGTATAAAAAGTGTGTGTGATCTATGTGAGCTTGTGCAGAGATCTGTCCCGGTGTGACATGCTATTTTTAGAACGATTCAACCGATCTTGTTAGTTTTTTTTTTTTCCCCTTCTGGAGCCACTTTCTCAATGAGCGTGATGCACAATGTATAACGTGTGAGATTTCACACCGCCGGGCCACACAGATCCCCCATTCAGAGACAAATGCGTTTAGCCCCGCTTTAATGGTCCCCACATCATCGTTCCACACAGGGTGGCTTTCATGGCCGTCCTCTGGGTGTGGGCGGGGGTCCTGCGCTCTGATTCGCTGTTGAAAGCAACAGGTTTTCCAGGAAAATTTAACAATGGCCTTCAACAGTATGACATCAGGAGAGGGTAGTTTGTGAGATTTTATTTGCGTGTGTGTGTGTGTGCGGTGTGTGTGTGTGTGTGTGCGTGTGTGTGTGTGCAGGGTCATCAGAGCAGCATGGGAGCATTGGGACACTGAATGTGAATGTAATCAGCCAGGAGAAGGTCTCCTCCAGTGCCAGGCGACGATACGAGACCCAGGTCGGTATCTCACACACACACACACACGCACACACACACACACACACACACACACACACACACACACACACACACACACACACACACACACACACACAGAGTGAGCCAGGTCCAGTCACGTAACCCAGCGTGAGACAGAGAGAAAGTGAGAGAAGAGTCTGGAGCCTTAAGATCTTGCGATGGAATACTGCTCTCTCTGCCAGCAGTTCTCCTGTCTTCTTCTTCTTCAAGAATTGATTGCAAATATCATCTCTCTCTCTCTCTCTCTCTCTCTCTCTCTCTCTCCTTGTCTGGCCCACTCTCTGTCTCTTCTCGCCCGCTTCCGTCTGGTTTGTCTCTCCCGGCGCTCTCTCTGGGATATTTGTCACGGGGAATATAGCGACCTGTGGCCCCGACGCTTTGTGTGAAGAGACATCGCATGTGAAGAAGAAGAGGAGGGAGGGCAGGCTTAGGTTTCTTTTATTTCTTGATGTTTTTGTTTTTCACTAATCCTTCTCCATCATGGGAACGATCAACCTCTCTCTCTCCTCTTCCTCACCTCCCTCCTCCCCCCCCCCGTCCCCTCGGGGGTCCTTCTCTCTTTCTTGTCCTCAGATCCAGTCCAGATTGCAGAACCTCGGGAGCAATTTGCAGAACAAGAGCAACGACATCGAGGTTCTGGCTGTAAGTGGTTTATTTTGCGTTTCATTTTTAGCTTCCTGTCCCCCGCCCGTCCAACTTTTTCCTTTCCCAACACACAATTATATTCTCCGCCTTATCTCCTCATCTTTAGAATGCGTATGTGAAATAGCTGGGAAAATGAACGGCATAAATCAATGAGGCTCCTTTGATAGTCGCTCTCCGTGCCTCGTAAAGGCGATCGGGTTTATTTGTACCGTCAGGGTAGATTTGCCGTAAGGTATTCTGAGAGCAAATACACCGTCTCGGTTTCTCTGCTCCATTTCCCTAATCTATATTTGTCACGCTTCTTGCCGATGCCATCAGTGGCGCAGTTTAAAAAGCAA
>PIJE02001890.1:56272-66272 GCA_002895965.2 Coryphaenoides rupestris | reverse complement strand
GAAAAAGACGCCTTTAAAGTTATTTGCATGAACTTTAAACGCGCATGTGGTAAAAACATGTTGAGTGGAGGGCCAGGATTGTATTTATATAGCGCTTTTTATCCGAAGTGCTTTACAGTATTGCCTCACATTCACCCAGTCATCCACCGACGGCGGTGTCAACCATGGAAGGTAACAACCAACACGTCAGGAGCAGTTAGGGTTAGGTGGTGTCTTGCTCAGGGACACCTCGACACTTAGCTAGGAGGCGGAGCCCGGGGATCGAACCAGCAACCTTCCTGTTGCCAGACAACCGCTCTTACCTCCTGAGCTACTGCCGCCCTTGTTTGATGTTATGTTGCTATGATATTTTTGGACAAATGTACATATTCTAAGCCGCTTTGGACAAAAGCGTCTCGCAAATGCCTTAAAATGTAAATGATGTGATATCCCAGCACGAGCTTCAGTGGTTCAGGGAGCCTCAGAGGGAATCTTCAGAGGAAACGCAAAAACAAAAGTCACTATTATCCACGCTCACAGGAAGCATTCACAGTTCATCCTCTCATTCATCCAACCACCCCAGCCTAACCCCAGCCCCTGTGTTAGTCCATGGGTATGAAGTCATATTTGTCTAGCTACTGTCTGCCTGCAGGAGCTACCGCTGTGCAACAAGTGAAGCTGTGGTCTCTGGTGTGGACCGCTGGTCGCGATGATCATGGTGGTGGTGGTGGTGGTGGTGATGATGATGATGATGATGATGTGTCTGTGAGAAGGCTTTTGATTGGTGGCGGGGGAGACAGACAGACAGACATACATTCCTTATATGGGTGCCCACCACCCACCCAAACCTCAGCAGACGCCCGGGCGCAAGACCCTGACCCTCTTCCACTCAAAAAAACCCCCAAAAGATTGACAAGAAAAGAAAAGAAAAAAAGGGTGGTGTTAGCGGGATAACTACTGGCTGTCCAACATCAAATGCTCACCTGATCCCATTTCCTGAGGTGAAATCTGCAGGGGGGGGTGGTGGGGTGGATCCGGTCTTCTGATGTCTGGCTGTTAAACCCCCCTCCCCGCCCCCTTACCCCCCCTCTAACCCTGCCCCCCCTGCCAGAGGATTAATATATCCAGCGTGCCGTGGAAACAGGGCGCTAGTGTGTAGTCGCTGTTGTTGTGGTCGTCACAGCGGGTTGTGGACACGGAGCGGCGGTATAATAATGCCGGCGATCTCCTAGGCAGCGGCGCTTTTTCAACCAAACCAAAGCCTCTCCGCGTTGTGACGCTTTAAAAAATGTCCATAGAGCGTAGTGGCGGCGGCGGCGGTGTTGGGGGGGGGGGTTGGGGGGATTTGATGGATTTTTTTTTCCCCCCCTTGTGAATGGACGTCGCCACAAAGAGAGAATCAAAGGCACTCGAAACCCCCGGCTTCCCGTCAGCCTCCGCAGAGACAGTTGTTTTCAATTTCCTGTGTGTGTGTGTGTGTGTGTGTGTGTGTGTGTGTGTGTGTGTATGTGTATTGCCCCGGTGTGGTTTCGCTGGCCATTGAGCAGAATGGCAGAGGGAAGGGGGGCGGGGGGGGCGGGACTGATAAATGAGCATCGTGGACGGTAGCGAACAATGCCGATTCTGCATGTTGATTCGGTTGTTTTCGTGGGGGATGTGGAACAAGGGGGTCGAGGGAGTGGGGGGGCAAAGGCCGCAGCGCAAAGTGCCGTCACCTTGCTCCGCCACCGCCGACCATTAAACCGTACGGGTCCCACCCAAGGACCCCCCCCCCCCCCCCCCCCATCTCCCCTTTCAAGGCCCCCCCCCCACCCTGCCCATGAGGTCCATTGGGCTGAGCTGTTGGGGTCTTTTCAGCCCGACGACCGTGGCCTCATCAAAGTCAAAAGTCAGTCTTTTATTTGTCACATGTACATCACAACCCTGGGCCTTCTGTACAGTGAAACTCTTGTGGCATGGCAGGCGACAGGAGGTATGTAGGAACATCATAATGGCGCCTCAAAAGCACTCACACACACACACCACACACACACACACACACACACACACACACACACACACACCACACACACACACACAAACACACACAACACACACAACACACACACACACACACACACACACACACACACACACACACACACACTCTCTCATCTCTCTGACACAAGGCTCTGCACATAGCGGCTGACGTGAGCGAGGGCCAATTATAGCGCGCTTGTTCACACCTCAAGTGGCGTTCGCTGCGCGGCAGGGAAGCCTGGCGGCCCGCGAAGAGGACAGCGACCGCAGAAGCAGAAGCAGCAGCAGCAGCATTGTCTGGCCTCCGGTCGTGTTCTCATGTTGTTATCGCGTTATGTTTTCCGTTGTCGTTCACGGCCAGCTATTTCCACACTGTGAAACACTACGAAACCTTCCAAAAGGGCTTTCACAGTGTAGGGGGGGGGGGGGGAGTCGTACAGTGGAAGGTTACCCCGATCCCTGCGATAAAACCTAACTAAAACTCCGGAATAAGCCCAAGTTTTGGAGAGGCAAATTGTGCGGAGTCGGGCACATAGGACACGTGGACGGCACAATGAATAGGAGTATTCTCCCTAATAATACAGCCGACATGGAAAAGTTAAATGTGCACGCAGTCAAGAAAATGCATTGTGATGGAGAATGGGAATCCTAAAGTCAGCAGAAAGAAGTTGGCCAAGAGAATGAGCCTTTCTGTAACAAAAGCCCTTTCTTGGCCAGCATAGTTTTATTTCATTATTTCAACCGAGTGCTTCTCAGACAGGGGCGTCCCCCACCCCCCCCCTGCACCGTGGAACATATAAATGTTCAGGCGTCGGGGAGGTCGTGGGATTGAAAACACGGAGGCCAACGCATTTAGCTTACGGTCTCCCGCCGTGAGGTAGATGCACAAATCAACTCTTCGCCGGTGTACTGCTACTGCCGATGGCCTCATTTCCTCGCACACATGAGTGAATCGCAATCTTTGTCTTTCGAAAACGTCGTCCCTGAAGAATTGCTCCAGTGGACCCGAACCTGTGATCGATCTCGGTTCTGTCGTCCGTAGATGTGTGTTGGCTGTGTGTGTGTGTGTGTGGTGTGTGTGGTGTGGTGTGTGCTGTGTGTGTGTGTGTGTGTGTGTGTGTGTGTGTGTGTATGTGTGTGTGTCGTGTGTGGTCGTTTGACAGTTAATTGATCCAACCCATCCCACTTGATGGCTGTCGTCTCCTGATGTGTTCTGTCTGTTGCAGTGGTGGCCATGCTGGTCCTGTTGCAGCTACGAAGAACGACTATTACAAGGATTCTCCTGACTGAGAGATTGTGTTCGCGTCGTGTGCGTGTGTGGAACTGTCCACACTGCACACTGACTGACTGACATCCCCCTGGACAGCAGCTCCAGGGCCTGGTGGTGTGTTTGCCTTGGCTGCACATCACAACCCAGACCCCGTTCTCAAGTGAGGTCTGCAACGAACGGTTAAAGAGGAACAGGCAAAAAAAATCATGAAGCAGCTTTCCCCTTTTCTATGTACAATGTCGATTTTATCGCGACTATCAGGTGTTAAAGCCAAACTATTGTTCAGTGTTCTGTGCTCTTCCTCTCATACTGTCTCGACTGGGCTTTTTGTGGCCAGAAAACCTTTCATTTGAAGGACAAAGAGCTTTCCACAATTGTTACAAGTCGTTTTTAACCCGTCATAAAAAAGTGACAATGTGAAGTGTGAGAAATAAAATCTGTATTTTTCCCTCATTTCGGTCTCTGGTTGTGCTTCTTGTGGTCGTTTGGAGGACAATGGGCGGCTACTGTGGCGGGCTCCTGTCGACCTCTCCTGCTCGGCTACTGAAAGGGAATATCGGCTCCTAATCTCATGCTTATCCTTAGTATTGGGGAAAAGAAAATACCTTTGACCCCGTTTAAGTCCCAAGCCTCCGGACTCATGATGTGGTCACCTTTAAATTCAAACATGTGGGAGAGGCCTTTCCACATGTGGATTATGTCAAATTTCCCCTTGATGGAGAACCTTTTGAAGTGACATAGATCGGGGTAGTACTTTGTAGATCTTTTTGGAAAAGCTTAAAGGAGAATTATATTATTATTATTATTATTATTATTATTATTATATAGGTGTGAGTGTGATTAGCCCTGCCGAGCAGTTTCAGAATCTCTGGTTTTTGACATCACAAGTGGGAGCGTCCACCCAGATGTATAAAGTGGATAAATCAGCCAACCAGTTGCTACAGTCCACTGGGTAGGCCGGTAGGCTGATGTATCCACCATAAATCTGGGTGACACACAGAGATTCTGAAAGCGCTTGGAAGGGCTAAGAATGAAGCTGCTGACCCGACACGCCAATAATACCACCAATCAATCAATCAAATGCAAATGGAAACCGATATACTGTACATTTTGTTTGATTTAAAACATTGTTGGAACTATATGACTACATCTTGGAAAGCTTTCCGTTATACTTGAATACACATTTCTTGGCTTTAGGATGGGGGGGGTGGGGGGGGGGGTGCTCAAGATTAGCTTGGTTCAAGGTCTAGCAGCCATGGTTCATTGCTTTGAATATTGCTGATGTAGTCTCAAGTAAACGACTTCAAAGGAGTCTGTCTGACAGGTCTGTCACACAACTCAGATAAGGAAGTGACAAAGATAAGATAATTATCCTGAAGTAGAGGGAGGCCCGAAGGAGACGGTGTCCTGCAAGTGAAATTAAGAGAATAGCTCGGATTACATTGCAGGAATACTGGCTTACTAAACAGGATTTATAAGCATTTTTAAGCACTGCGCCCCACGTTGTAGCACACGTTTTATTTATTTTCAAAATAGGTGTAAATGTTACAGTTCAGCATCTAGGAAACGTATGTACAGAGTTTTCAACAGTGAAACAATAAATAAAGCTTGTACAGGATATAGTCGATGGAAACGGTAAATGTATTTATTTTTTTACGATGTCTAAAATGTACAGCAGCTTTGGCTACCAAAGTTATTTTGTCTTTCCGAAAAGAAAAAGAAAACTCAAACTATAGTTTAGTATTAATAAATAAAGCTATGTGAAAAAATAAATAAGATCTTCTCTCCCACTACTTTAAACTATCCTCTCTTTTTTTTTAAACACGTAGAAGAACAGAGAACGGCGTAAGCTTTTACAAACCCATTTCTTCATTTTAAAGCACACGGTTGTGATTGAAACGGACACAGAACTACGGACACGTCCCCCCGACACGTCACCGTCAGCCGGGGCCTCCGACCCGCCGCTCGCTGTGCTTGTGTTTTTGGCATCGCGGCCGTCTTTGTATTGAGAAACGAGGCGAAGGAGTCGGAAACTGTGACGCAAGAAGGTTTGGTGTTATTGCTGTAATGCTTTTCAGATATTCCCTCTCTCTTTCTCTTTCTCTTTCTCTCTCTCTCTCTCGCTGTGCCCCTCAATCTGATTGGTTCTAATCCCAGACTGTGCTGCTGCTGTTGACTGGAGTGGTTTAACATCTACATGTGCTTAATATACCGATCAAATCCTCAATTTAGGTCTTTAATCCGCTAAGTATTCGGCAGTGGGCGTTCTATAAGAAAATAAACAGAAAATAAACAAAAAAAACAACAAAACCCCTAAAACAACAACATCAACAAACACTGGCTCCTAATAAAAGTGCTATGTCTCTTTAACATGTATGTTCCAATGTTTTTTTGTTTTTTTTTAATGTATAACTTTATTTACACACTAAACGAGTCCCCCTCCGACGCCCCCCCCCCCCCCACTTCATATAATTTACTAGTCGCTAGCCTATAGTCGCTGACGGTTGATAACAATCGTTGACTAACTGTATGCTGTACAACACATACGATCTGTTCACCTGGGTAATGAATGTATATATTATGTTTGTCTTACATTTCATAATATTGGCTAACGTAAAAAAAAAAAAAATCGTATCAAAACACGAGATGGCGACGAGAAGAAAAATGCTAAGGCGATGGAATCGTGGCTTTGTTCAACACCAAGAAGAGATTCTCCCGTTCCGCAAGAGCACAAGTCGCTCCATGAAGGTGTGAATAACGTTGGCAAGAAAATGGAAAAAAAAAGAGGGATTGGCATCAAAAAACGTGTTTGGCACCGTTTAGTCTTTTCCTCTCCTCCCGGCTATAAAAGCTATTTACGTCAATCCTCCTCAAGGTTCCGAGTCTAAACCCGTGCGATGGAGGTTTTGGATCGATTTACGTCTACGTCCGCCCGACAGCCCCGGGACTAGTCGGGGGTCGAGTGGGGAAAAGCGGGGGAATGCCATCGGATACTGTATTTCGGATAGATTTCCGGGAGCGCATGTACATCAACATCAGATATGTAATGCATCTTTTTGGTCCGGTGTATGTTGGCATGACGTTCCCGAAGGAATGACCCACATGGCGTAATCCGCTGTGTAACGGTAGACCACCACCTCTCCAGAGTGGCGATCCGATCCTTTCCTGGACTTATGGAGGGGTGGAGGTGGAGGTGGAGGGAGGGGTGGAGGTGACTACACTTGCATTTTTTTGTATTATTATTATTTTTTTATCTGGCCACCATTGAGACACCCACAGTAAAAACATGAGGCCAACTATAACACTACAACTATTATCACAAATACTGTAAAAATATACACACACACACACAAAAAAAACTACGATGGAATCCACACATTCTAATCCAGGAGTTTGGGGGGCGTGGTGTGGTGTGGATGTGTAAAGCTACTGACAATCTGATAGTAAATGCGCCAATGTTTCAGCGGGATCCAAACGTATGGAATATGGATGTATTTTCTTCTGACAACAGCACTGCTGCATTAAGACAGCCGACGGGTTTCCCAATCCCCCCCCCCCCCCCTCTGCCGTAAAGTTCTCAGCATTTCCCCTGATCCACTCAAAGTTCGGGTTCCCAGGGTGGCGTTGAATGAGTCTCATGATGTACGTTAAAAGTTCACAGTCAAAAAAAGGCCATCTCTGGTACTGACAGCCTACAGTTTTCTCTGTATAGCGAAGCGAGGTTTGGCAGCGAGGTGTCCAATGGTCCATCTTACATCCATACCTCCCCGCCATTTTGTTATCTTCTATCTCCTCCTCCTCCTCCTCCTCACTTCACTGGTCGTGGTCAGAAAGTCCAGACTTGAAATGAAATGGGCACAAGTAAAAAAAAAAATACAAGATAGAAAGTGAATAGAAGCAATGGAAGTCACTTGTTTGGTCTTCTCTGGAGGTCCCTATCTCAACGCTGCTGCATCGCCACATACTGTAGAAAGGAGTAACAGGAAACAGCCGGTGGCACCCAAGGTATTTGTCGCCACAGTGCATTGTTGGATGAATCGCCTTGGAAACGGGAGCTCGCTCGCACGCTCGCTCGCTCCCATTCCAAGGTTGTTGGGTGTTTGGGGGGGCGTGGTGGGGGTGGGCTCGGCAGGGTGGTCTCTCTAGTGCGGAGCCCTGCCGTTGGCCATGCTCAGCTTGGCCCTGGGGATAGTCATCCTCTCCCCGCACGGAGAGCCGGCGTCGGGGGAGAAGTTGACGACGCCGCAGTCGTTCTTGACGTTCTGGAACTTGTTCTCCTTGGACGGCTCCATGTACACCACCGAGTTCTTGTTCACGTGCTTCTTCAGGATCACCGTCTGGAGCAGGGGGGAGGAAAATGGTGGAAAACGTGAGTCCTCAAGCTCATGGGAACAACACCCATGTTTTGATTGGTTGATAGTCTTATACTGTTTCCTCAGGGGGATCGTCTCTCACCTAACAGAAGTCCTAAATGTCCCAGAAAATTATCAGAAATTCTAATTCAATCACATTCTTTACACTCAATATCAACAATAACAATATCTAAAAATATCTACTGCTGCTTGTATGGTTGCCTTTGACATATAATCATCTTGTCTGTGAAGGACTGGTAAGCCGCAAATGAATTGCCCTTCTTGGGATTAATACAATTCAAGGATACGTCCTCCTTAAACATCTGCAATCAACAATGTTTACACAACACATTGTCTCACCAACACAATGATTTTGATTGGTGATTTCTGATTGTTTATGTTGATTTAAAAAAAATAAATGAATGCAACAATCAATCAATCAAAAAAAAGAAAAAAAACGGCTGACCTTTTTGGGTGCGCTGTAGCACGACATCTGCACCCACTTCTTCTTCTTGTTGATGAGCAGCACGGCGACGATGAAGACGATGATGATGAGGAGCAGCGCGGCCAGGATCCAGGCGGCAGACTGGTAGATGTGGGCCATCTCCGTCTGGCTGGGGTAGTTCTCCCCGAGGTCCGGGGCGTCTGGAGAGCACACACACACAGCGCGTCAGAGGAGAGGCTATCGGGAATCCAGGTGTCCCTTTTTTTTTTTGTGATTCCACACTTGGTTTGATTCCCATTTCCATGACACAACATCCATCCCACAATAATCCAAACTCCTATTTAAATTCACGCTTACTGACTGGCAGGAATCTCGGATAAAGTACGTCACACAAATAAAAGCAACAGCAAATAATGTTGTTGTCGCCCCAAGACCTGATATTGTTTTGATTTAAATCTGCGCTAAAAGTTAATCCGATTTCGGTTTGTTGTGCGTCAATGGGAATTCTGCGCAATACTCCCTCATAGAGAGGCCCACCCACAATGTACCCGCTAAAAATGGGTTTGGCAGAAAGAGAATCGGGGAGCAAATGACGGCAACATGTTTACAAAATGCTATGACGTGAACTGTCACACCAATAGATTTCCCACAGACAAGAGAAACAGATGGATGGACCAGCCAGCACTGGAGGAGGACATGGGGGGGGGGGCGGGGTCAGAGGTGAGTGGTTGAATAGCCAATAGGTGTAGAGAGATGGGTGTCACCTGTGTCGGCACGGATGGGTGGCTCGTTGGTGGTGGTGGTGGTGGCGGTGGTGAGCCACAGGACACTCTTGACCGTGGTGGCGGGGGCCCGGGTCTCGGCGGGCTCGGTGGTCCGGGGGGCCTGGGTGGACGTCACCGCTGGGGTTGTCGTCACCGCGACTTCTGTTGTTTAGCACACAAACACACCGGAGTCAGCACGACACACAAACACACACACACACACACACACAGACACAAACGACGGATTAGCACACACACCACTGAGAACCAGGCCACGCGGTGACACCCATCGCACGGTATTCGGTGTTTCGCCGCTGCAACGTTTTTTTCCCCCCTCGATAATGGATGTTTACGGGGATTTCTTTTGTGTGTTCCCTCTCTCGGCGGGGAGCGGTGAAAACAAGCCCAACAAGCCCTCGATTTAGCCTGGAACAATGGTGGCCTACAGCGCCGCGGGCTTCCCTCCAAAGGAAACGCTGACAGGGGGACTTTCTGCTTCCTGTGCTGCCACTGATGCCATAGAGAGCGGGACAGGAAACACGTGTGCTTGAATGTGCGGGCATGCTGGAGGAATGTTTTCACCTCGGACTGCCGGACCGTGGACTGTCTGTGTCGTGTGTGTGTGGTGTTGTGTGGTGTGTGTGTGTGTGTGTGCGTGTGTGGTCACCGTGGAATGGTGGCCGCGGGTGGAGCGGTGTTTGCTCGCGGAGCGCCAGGGTGGCTTGGCGGCTGGTGGGCGCTGGAAAGCATAACGTAAACACAACGCCGCAAAACAAAAGACTCTTTCACGCTTTTCCCACTCACGCCCCCGTCTACCTTCCCTCGGTCGCCCGGCGGTAAGACTCGCCCCGTGGCAACCTAACCGTAAACTTTTCACTCGATTGATTATGATTATGATCGAAGAAAGAAAGGGAGGGGAAAAAAAAACCGTGACCACACGGCGGGTGTTTTTCAAACTTCAAACAGTTGTTTTTGGGCAAGGGTTTTGGAGTGGCACTCTCCTTTCTGACATGTTGGCAGCCTCTCCGACCACAGCACAAACAATAACTCACAATAACTGTTAGACAAAGTGAGCCGAACAACCTCAAGCCTAACAACCCCGCCCCCGACCCCCCCCCCCCCCCCCCGCCGCCAACACCAAATGGACGAACAGAACAGAATTGTATAGCCA
>PIJE02001890.1:7500-43325 GCA_002895965.2 Coryphaenoides rupestris | reverse complement strand
AGTGAGGGCAGGGTGAAACTCACACGTATCCGTAGGGGCAGGTCTTAGTGCAGGCCAGCGGGCGGCACTTGGGGACGCTGCACTCGCACACCTCGCAGCCGTAGTCGTCCCTCTCGTATCCCATGGGGCATTGCAGCGAGCAGTACCGATCGATGTCGGGGCAGGAGTCGTCTGGAAGGGAGAGAGAGAGAGAGAGAGAGAGGGGAGATCATGTCAAACAAGGGAGGGGGGGTCAGTGATCCATCAACAAGCATGATTAGCAGAAAGGACTTTTAAGAGGAAGAGAGAGGGGGGGGGCGTATGCAAGGTCTTCGGCCCGTGGACGCTAACGGGGACTGTCCATGATATCCATGCTGGACTGATCCCGTACGGCAATAAAATATGAAGTAGTACTCGTTCCGTTAAAACTCTCCATGCAGCAGTTAACAGAAACGGTAGAAAACGGGAAGAAAGCGGCAAGAAGCAACACGCCTGTGGACATCCATCACGGTCGGGCATGTCACATGACTCCTCCCCGTGTAAAGACACACCCCCTCCACCGCCCCACCCCCCCCATAAACGGCCCCACACTTACTGCTGAGGCACTGGCAGAGCAGGCAGCCGTTGCCGTCCTGCTGGAAGCCATAGGGGCAGTTGTTCACCGACAGAGAGCAGTTCACCAGCGGGGGGCACAACAAGGGGCTCACCGTCTCGTAGGAAGGCTCTGGAAGAAGAAGAAAGAAGGAGGAGGAGGAGGAGGAGGAGGAGGAGGAGGAGAATAAGAAGGAGGCGATTTAGGAGCACCCGACGGCATGGAGGCCAACCACATCAAATGTGTGAGGTGTCGGGGGGGGGGGGCATTTAAAAAAACAAAAACAACCCCTTCAAATTACCGTGAATGTGGTAATGATCATTGGTTCCTATAAAAAAGTATATGTGTCCCTCCCCCCCCTCCCCCCCACCCCCCTTCCCTCCTCCCTCATCCACTACCTCATCTAATGGCGACGGAGAGGGTGGCGGGGGGAGGGGGGGTGGATAATAGTTACCTGTTCAAAAAGTGTTTTCATTTTAAGGGTAAACTGTAATTGCGGATATAAGTGCCGGGCTATTACAGAAGGGTGGCTCCTACTGTTGGTGTTGGGAGGGGAGAGATTATAGCCCTCCTCCTGTCTTATTGTCTTCCAGCACCGCCACTGCCGCCGCACGCCTCCACGCCGTCCACACCCTCCACCCATCAGCCAGTAGCGGCGGACGGAGGGAGAGGACGGGCGGGCAGGCGGGGGGGCCGCAGGACAGGCGGAGGTACTGGCTCCATGTTGTCATGTTCTGGCACCGCTGCCCAGCCAGGCAGGGACCATGTGTTGGGGGGTGGGGGGGGGTGGTGGGGGGGGGGGGTGGCGTGATGGAGGAAACACACACACACACACACACACACACACACACACACGTGCACACATGAAACACATACGTGCACACAAAAAAGCCCGAGAGCTATTCCCGTCAACATCCACGGCAACAGCCACGCTGGGGGTGCAACGAGCTGTAACTAATTACGCCGCACCGCAGAGGAGAGGAGAGATTTTCCTCCTGTTAAGCGCAACCCTGTCGCTAGACGCTCACACACACACACACACACACACACACACACACACACACACACACACACACACACACAGGTGGGTCTCATTTTTAGTTTGAGGAGGAGGGGGGGTAGGGGGGGGTAATAAAGGAGCTCAAGGAGCCTGACGGCAGCTCTGAAGAATGCTCTGAGGCCTCCTCCTCCTCCTCCTCCTCCTCCTCCTCCTTAATGAGTCCATGGCGACACACAGAGCCCTACTATAGAGTCCCTTCACACGCACACACAGGTATAGAGAGACAAGCATATCTCTCTCTATTTATCTCTCTCTCTGCAGGACAGGAGGTATAGAGAGAGACAGGTAGAAGTACCTGTATATATTTTGCTTCTTGATTCGTATATTTTAGAAACTCATATTTATACATTTGATTTCAATATTGCAGCTTTGTTTACATATTTCTTTGTTATAGATTATCTGCAATTGTAGTTTTTATTTACCACTCGCTTTGGCAATGTCAATGCACGTTTCCCATGCCAATAAAGCTCTTTAAATGAATTGAATTGATCGAAAGTATAGCTCTCTCTATCTCTGTCTCTCTCCTGCAGGATGTGAGGTATAGAGAGAGACCAAGTCCTCTATTGTTCCTAATATTATAGAGCTATACCGTAGTGTATATCTAGAGGATAAAGAGTACAAGCTCTCTCTCCCCCCCCCCCCTCTCTATCACTCTCTCTCCCTCTGTCGCTCTGTCTCGTCCTTCACAGAAGGGGCAGCACTCCCCGGGTATCTTGACAGGGTTCTGGCAGCTCTGCTTGCAGGCCATGGCGGTGCAGTGGGGCTCCCCGTCCACACACTGGCAGAAGGTGCAGTCGTCCTCGTTCCACTGCTCCTCGTGGCCCAGCAGCTTGTTGTTCACCCAGCAGCTGGCCTTGGCGCTGTCCATGGAGAGCAGCTCCACGTCTGGCGGTGGCGGTAGTGGTGGTGGTGGTGGCGGTGGCGGTGGTGGTGGGGGAGAGAGAGAGACAGACATACATGGGGTGATGCTGGGTGGGTCACGGAAAGGAGAGGAGAGGAGGAGAGGGAGAGATGGAGGAGGGGAGGAATGGGGGGAGAGAAGAGGAGAGGAGAAGGGAGGAGGACGAGAGGGGAGGAGGAAAGGATGAGGAGAGAGGAGGGGATTCGACGGGAGGAGAGGAGAGGGGGAAGAGAGGGGCAGGAAGAGAGGGAGAGGAGAGGATGAGGAGACCAGATAGGACGTAGGAGATCAGAGGGCGAAGAGGTAGGAGAGGAGAGGGGAACAGAGGAGGCGAGGAGAGGACAGAAAAGGAGGAGAGGGGAGACAGATAAAATACAGAAGGCTGTCGACAGTAGAAAAAGACAATTCCTAATGACGGAAATAAAGTGTGTGTGTCGTTGTTTTGGCGAACACAACCAGTGCATTATGGGAGTGCTACACCCCTGTGTGCGTTACCCTACACACACTGCTAACAGGACACGGAGTCAGGAGCCACAACAGGCTACTCCACGGGGTAAGAAACACGCTTGCAACAACAACCAAGACAACACAAATCACTTTTAAAACAAATCATAAATAATTGGATGAGCCAATGAAGGATTTGAAAGGCGAGCGAGGGGCCATTGAGGATGTTGTTATAGACATTTGATAGACAGAACCATGGCATTTAAAACGTGAGGGTCAAAGGTGAGGTCAGGGTTTGATGTCATAAATTTCCCTCCAAAGAAAACCAGCCCATTATACCCACATAAGCTCAGCAGCCACTTGTTTGAACTCTGGCAGGGGGACGTAACAGTTGGACCGCTTTGAGGGCTGCTCTTTAAAGTAACGCTGCTCCGTGTTCAAATTATGTTTGATGGCCGCGCCGTTTTCTGGAAAAACCATTTCCATGTCTTCACAATAACCGTAAATAATCCTAAATTGTTTTTTTCCCACAGCGTTTATAGGGGGGACCTGTGTAGCAACGCAGTGACTTGAAGGTGGTCCCGTGGAGTTAGCGTTGTGTGTGTGTGTGAGTGTGTGAATGTGTGTGCGTACGTGTGTGTGTGTGTGTGTGAGTGTGTACGGGTGTGTGCATGCGTGTGTTGTGTGTGTGTGTGCATGGTGTGTGTGTGTGTGTGTGTGTGTGTGTGTGTGTGTGTGTGTGACAGACCTGTATGTACCCCCTTAGTAAGGACAGAGGGGTTCTACTCTATCTCACTGAACCCTGCTGAGTTTTGGCTGCTGTGGTTCTGTCCATCTGGCTGTGATTACCCAGATAGGATCAATCTCTCTCTCTCTTCTCTCTCTCTCTCTCTCTCTCTCTCTCTCTCTCTCTCTCTCTTCTCCTCTCTTCTCTTCCTCTCTCTCTCTCAGTTTTTCTCATACACATAGAGTAGCCACTAACTGCCTACCTGCCTCAAGGAAAAGCCCCTGATACTCTGAATGCTCAACATGCAGCACTAAAGCCATCCCATAGAGCGACGGGGGGCAGTGGATGGTTAAATGCTCACCCTCAAAAAACCTCACTAAATCACGATGGGTGTCATGCAGTTACGCTCCTTGTGGCTACAAAAAAACGTGGCCAAATAAAAAAAACCAAACTGGCGCACAATTTAACAACAAACTTTCACCGTTGGGGCTGAACAGCGTTTGTTTTCCCTTGTGTGTGTCAAACACGTGACGGTCGATGACGTACGAACGTGGCTTAGCTTAAGTCTGCAAAGCAAAACACATACATTGCGCTTGCTTAGTTGTTACACGCCTACGATGCTGCATTGTTCCGAAATGCAGTAATGGACCATTTACCCCAAAGAAGAAGAAAAAGAAAAAGAAAAAGATTGAAAGTTAAACATAAAGTGTTTCTAAATAGACTGGACTTGTTTGGAGTACCAGACCGGTCAACGTGAACTCAGGGTTCTGCTTCCAAGACGCATCTGTTGTCCTGCCAACAAGAGGGAAACGTTCTAGCGTCGAATAAAACGAACGACTCGGGGGAGGGTCGCGTCTCGTGCCGTGTTGTTGCGGACGACATTGACCCCCGACTATACTGGACATCAGGCCTCTCGGGCTGAACCAGACCAACGGGATGGAGATCAGAAAGACCCAAAAGCACACAAGGCCATGTTTCCCCCAAGCCTTAACGATATATACTGTACATAATGATATCAAAGGCTAACTGCGCGACTTCAAGATTCAAGAAGTTTAATTTAAGTGCCGATGCCCAGCGGAATGTGCAGAATATCTACACTATTTACAGTCTTAGTTTTTTTTAGGAATGAGAAATCTGATCAAATAAGCGTATAAACAAAGTAGGCATGTAAGCTACAAGGCAATATAAAGACTTCTCCTGCTCTTGGCGTTGGGTGTACGGTGTGCGGCGGCGGAGAGCTACACCCGCGTGGTGTTGTTGTTGTGGTGCAGGTGGGGACCGAAAGTGTGCTTGCTTTGCGTGACCACAGTGGGGCCCCCTGGTGCATCGCCGGGGACGCGTTGCAGTCGCAGAATGTAAATGATGTAATGATGTAATGATGACCGTACCGGATTAACATTAGAAACGGTATATGTTGTTTTTTGGCAAAGATGGGCCTTCGCACACACACACACACACACACACACACACACACACACACACACACACACACACACACACTCACTCTGTGAACCTATGACCCTTGTAATGGGACTATTACGATCCCAGCTATCATTGAGGAGAGTCACTATTGTACAACGAAGGCTAAGTGCTGGTATTTGTCTTTTTGCTTGGAGAATGCTCAATTGTTATGGTTGAGAATATGCTTGAAGGACGAATATACTCCTTGAAAAATGGTTGATCAATCCTTTACAGTCATGTTTGCTCATCAGCTACTAGAGAATATGTGGATTTTGTTTCATTGCTTTGGCAACCTCATGCTAGTTTATAGTAACAATTTAGACGTGATGTGATAAAGGCTTTGAGAAGTCTGAAAAGGTTTGGTGACGGCACCGTGTACAGTAAGTGCTTGAAGTTTACTCTCTGAAAGGCTGTACAGACCCTCTTCCCCACTTGCTCTACTGGGCCCGTCTGCACACTCTGGCACAGCAGTGGAGTGGAGCGTGTCTGGCCTCTGGCAGCTCACACCCACGGGGTCACCTTCGTTTTGTCGTCGATGAAAGAAAACAAAGTGGTGAGGGTCGGCGGTTGTGAGGCTGCTTCAAGCACAGCCAGCCAGACAGCCAGCCAGCCAATCGCGTCACATGGATACACGGCTCAGCCCTGGGAGATAAAGTGAGAGTGGTTTCCTGGCGTAAGTATAGTGGTGATTTAAGGCCACGTTGTACCTGCCATCGTGGATTACTCGTGTGACACATGCCGCAGTGATTTGTCTCACCAAACCATATGGGATCGTAGCTAACCACCACACAGACACACACACACACGCACACACACACACACGCACACACACACACACACACACACAGACTTCCCGTTAGCGGTAGACAGCTCCACGCACAGTGTGATGTAAAGCGAATGCAGCAGAGTGGTTATATAAGAAACCCTAACCTTAACCCACCGTGACCCCTGTTACTACACAACACCACAGAGTCTGACGGGAAACAGCCCACGAAAGTATAGCCCTCACGCGGCACTCACAGAGGAGGGTGTAAGCGAAAGAATAATACTAAAAACCCCTGTCCAATCGGAAGCATCCAGAAAGATGTTTTAGCCAATAGAAGGCAAGTAAACACACACACAGGGAGACAGGGAGAGAGAGAGAGAGAAGAGAGAAGAGAGAGAGAGAGAGAGGAGAGAGAGAGGAGAGAGAGGAGAGAGAGAGAGAGGAGAGAGAGAGAGAGAGAGAGAGAGACAGAGAGAGAGAGAGTTGAAGACCGTGCTCGCCACTGCGCTTTAGTTTCGGTTTTTAAATCTTCATGAAGACACACTAACACACACTAAAAGAGGCATTTTCTAAAGAAACGTAGTCCTACACATCCGCCCCCGGCAGAGGGGGGTTGTTTTTTTCTCCACAAATGACTGATGAATCTGTCGGGGGTGTGTGGGTGGGCGGGGGGGTCAACAGCGATTAAAAACACTCAATCCCGCTTTGCACGTAAATTCTGCCGAGGCCCCGCGGGCTGGGGGAGCGGGGGACCTCCGGTAATGACCGGGCGCTACACACACGGCGGGTTTTCTGTGGAGGAGGAGGAGGAGGAGGAGGAGGAGGACCGGCAGCGTGTGGGCTGGTGTGGCAGCGTGTGGGCGGGGCTTGGCTTGGCTTGGCTTGGCTGGACAGGGGGCGGGAAGCATCTGCGTGCCATACCACCGCGCTGCGCAGACTCACCGGCTTCCTTCCTGCGACGGGCGGCGGTGACCCCCGCGCCGTGACCCCCGGCCGCCTGCCCGCCCGCCGCCGCCGCTGCACTCTTAACACGAAGCAGGTGCACAGAGAGCAGTTAGGAGAGAGAAGAGCACGGCTATGCTTCGGTCACCCCCCCCCCCCACCCATGCATATTTTTGGTAGCATTTAATTGTCTCTCTCTCTCTCACACTTTCTCTCTCTCTCTGTCTCTCTCTGTCTCTCTCTGTCTCTCTCTGTCTCTCTCTCTCTCTCTGTCTCTCCCTCGCTCTCTCTATCTCTCTCTCTCATTCTTTTCTTTTCTTTCTGCTCTCTCTCTCTCTCTCTCTCTCTCTCTCTCTCTCTCTCTCTCTCTCTCTCCCTCCCTCCCTCTCTCCCTCTCTCTCTCTCTCTCTTTCTTGTGCATGACCCCGCCGGACCTTGCGTGCCACAGAGCCAGGCAGAGTAAATGCAGTAAGCACTTGAGTCCCGGGCTCCTAAATCAGAAAGGCTCTGAGCATTTTTCTGACGCTCGCGGAAACAATAGGAAGTCACATGAGGGGACGCTCGCACATGTGATTTCCGCAGCCTCTGTTAATGGTAATCCCTAAAACAAACTACCAGATTCCATGCGTGCTTTGTGATGTGTGTTTCCGTCCGTCGGCCAAGAGCGCGCGGGCGGGCGGGGGGGGGGGGGGGGGGGGGTTGGGTGGGGGGGGGGGCAGTGGATGGTTAAATGCTCACCCTCAAAAAACCTCACTAAATCACGATGGGTGTCATGCAATTATGCTCCTTGTGGCTACAAAAAACGTGGCCAAATAAAAAAAACCAAACTGGCGCACAATTTAACAACAAACTTTCACCGTTGGGGCTGAATAGCGTTTGTTTCCCTTGTGTTTGTCAAACACGTGACGGTCGATGACGTACGAACATAGAGCTTGCTTAGTTGTTACACGCCTACGATGCTGCATTGTTCCCGAAATGCAATAATGGACCATTTACCCCCAAAGAAGAAGAAAAAGAAAAAGAAAAAGAAAAAGATTGAAAGCTAAACATAAAGTGTTTCTAAATAGACTGGACTTGTTTAGAGTACCAGACCGGTCAACGTGAACTCAGGGTTCTGCTTCCAAGACGCATCTGTTGTCCTGCCAACAGAGGGAAACGTTCTAGCGTCAAATAAAAAGGGCCAAACGACTCGGGGAGGGTCGCGTCTCGTGCCGTGTTGTTGCGGACGACATTGACCCCGACTATACTGGACATCAGGCCTCTCGGGCCAACCAGACTTCAAGATTCAAGAAGTTTAATTTAAGTGGCGATGCCCAGCGGAATGTGCAACAGAACAATACAAACATCACAAATATAAAGACTTCTCCTGCTCTTGGCGTTGCGTTGGGTGTACGGTGTGCGGCGGTGGAGAGCTACACCCGCGTGGTGTTGTTGTTGTGGTGCAGGTGGGGACCGAAAGTGTGCTTGCTTTGCGTGACCACAGTGGGGCCCCCTGGTGCATCGCCGGAGGGGGAGCCGTGGTGTGGGCGGAGCCGGTGGTTGTAGTCACGGGGGCCGGGGGCCGGGGGCCGGGGGCGATGACGGGGGACGTGTCTTGCTGGTTTCTCCCCCGTCGCCCCCCCCCACCCCCACCCACCGG
This sequence comes from Coryphaenoides rupestris, assembly GCA_002895965.2. Lineage (NCBI taxonomy): Eukaryota > Metazoa > Chordata > Actinopteri > Gadiformes > Macrouridae > Coryphaenoides > Coryphaenoides rupestris. The sequence continues at coordinate 34,814 of PIJE02001890.1, read as the reverse complement.
TCTGGACAGCGTTTTGGTGCGCAGGGTGCGTGGGTGGCGGGGGTGTAAAGGGGCAGGGGAAGGGGGGGGGGGTGGGTGGGGCGCGGCGCAGTCATGCGGTCCTTAACGGCCGGTAGGGGCGGCCAACAAAGGGCGTCAGGCCCCGGGGTCTGAAGAGCAGTAGACACTTGTTATCAAAACACTGATCCCTGGCCCCCGCGGCCGCCATTCAGTGGTCCGTCAGCCTGCCTGACTCCATTACCCTCCCCGCTGGCAGACTGGAGCACATAAAACGCATTCCCATGTTGAACCTTTTCCCTTTTCCACGTGTGACCAGACAGGAACCCTTTGACACTGCACTTCTGTAAATGTGTAGCCTAAGCACTCTTCTGGTCACTGGGCTCGTTAAGTCCATTAATTCCGGGACACGGCGCACATTTACGGATATGGCGGGGGCAGAATGGGAATTTGTTCTGTTGGTAAAACAGCACATATTTGCCGGGGAACGCAAAGTAAACCGAGCAAACCGCCGCTGGCCCGGTCGCCGCAATGGACATTCTTATCTGGTGCTAAGTTCACAAGAAACTGCCTTTTACGTATGAAGACTCAAAAGCCTTGTACATCATACTTAAAAGTATTGGGAGCTTTCCAGAGAAGTTAATATGTACACAGTATACAGTATATATCTCAGCTACTATCCCTCTTAAACACATCACGTATATTCAGCAATGGTCAAAAACAGGAACTGACAAATGGCCTTTCACCCATATATCCCAAATCCATGGTTCAGAATAGCAGCTGGATCGACTGTCTGATTAAAGTATCTTACTGTATCTGCTCTAGCTGCACCCTATCTCTGCTACACCAATTATCACACACACACACACACACACACACACACACACACACACACACCACACACACACACACACACACACACACACACACTACACACTCTACTACGTGTAATGACAACAGTGTAGCACCATATTTCAGACAGACTATCTACCTGATGAGACCCATTAGGGTCTCATCCCTCGAGGCCCTTCAATAATTTTGTGGATACAAAAAAAACCAGTCTTTGAAGCGTGCTGCTAACTCTAACTGGGAGGCAGCAGCAGTAGCAGCAGCAGCAGCCTACTGATAAATTGCCCCGGCCGTAATTACCAGCCAATCGGTGACCTTCTATTTTCATCTGAGGACATTTGGTCCGCGGGGAGGACAGTGCAGCGCCCATGAAAATAATGACCACCTCAAAGGGGGGATGAGGGAGGTAGCGCGGGGGGGGGGGGGGGGGGGGCAAATAGCTCTTAGTCCCCAGCGGGCGGAAACGCAGGGCGGGGGCAGCGGGGCGATGGCCACCATTGTGCTGCGTAATTACCTTTCTGGCACTCAAAGACATCACAGCAGTCGCCCGGCTGGCCGCTGGCCTGGCTGAGCACGGCGGGCCGCTGTCCGACGGGGCACTGGGGCGCGTGGCAGGTGCTGAGGTCACAGGTGCACTGGGGCGGCAGGGAGGGGCAGCAGCCAGCAGGGGGCGTGTAGCTCTTGGTCAGCACGGAGCCCTTGGGACAGGCGGGAGCTGGCAGAGCGGGACAGGTCACTCCCGAACACTTGAGAACTGCTGAGATGGCAAAAAACACACACACACACACACACACACACACACACACACACACACACACAGAAAGAGAGACGGTGGTTTTGGGTTAGACTCAAGGCTTAGGAAACACGTGCGATGGTCCTGTGTATGAAGTCAGTGTTAGCGTCAGGGTCGTCGTCTATTGATGCAAGAGGCCGAGCGTTCCATACCAAAATAAGGCTCTGTAAGGCACACTGTAAGGCACACTGTAAGGCACACTGTAACATGGACTTATCCAGCTATATATACCGTAACAGTGTGCACACTGTTCCCTTAGCAGCCAGGAAAGAGAGAGAGCAGTGTGTTGTTGTTATAGCATGTGTGTGCTTGGGTGTGCTTGCGCGTGTGCGTGCGTGCACATGTGTGTGTGTGTGTGCATGTGTGTGCATGTGTGTGCATGTGTGCGCGCGCGTGTGTGCTGGAAATGCGGACCCTCTCCTCAAGAGTGTTGGTGGAGCAGTGCCTGAGGCGGCTAGCACTACTCATGTTGCAGTCGCTTAAGCACACACACACAGTCAAGCACACCGAGTCTGCCCTCCGATGCCAAGCGGGTCCCCTTAGACACCTCCCCTCAACAGCCTTACAGCCTTACAGCCTTACAGCGTCCCGGCACAAGAGTAAAAGTACAGAGAGAACATCGTGTCCATAGGTTACTGATCCGGCCCTGGCTCACGGTCCTCCAGACAGACCCTCATCCCCTTAAAAGACGCGCCATTAATGCAAGCCAGCCCCGCAACAGAGCTTCCCTTCTTCCTGGTGCTGCACCCGCCCCCACCGCCTACCACTAACCACCCCACCACCTCCAGACCCCCCCCTCACTTTGCATACCAGGAAAGTGTTCTATTTGTCTATTCATTTGCCAGAGCCAACATAATAGCCCTGATACCCCCTTGTTAAAGAGGGGCGAGGGGGGGCACGGATGAGAGGGGTGTGGGGGGGCGGCTGCTGAGTCTGTGGGGGCGAGGGCCTCAGAGAGTTAAGCCCCGTATCCGCGGTCGGTGTAGAAAGGAGAGTTTGGCGCCATTTCCTGTAAGACAAGCCTTGGCGCTCAATCTAGCGTTGATGCTACTCGTAGGCCTCGGATCCGCTTTGAGCGCCGTGCTTCGCCACGCTCAAAGTTCCCAATATATTTTTCAACTCAACTGACCTCTATTGGCACTAACCTCTCCAAGCACAACCAATGGGCAACTTTTATGTGTTTGCGTGTCTAAAAGACGTTCTCTTTGCAAGACAAAAGAGTCGAGTCAATCTCGGCCTTTCGAGATTATTCTCCCCTCTGAGGGACCAGAACTAACAATGCAAAAAAAGATGCAATTTTTTCGATGCTAGTATGTGCATTCTGACAGGCTAGCTAGCCAGGAAGACTGCTACATGCTACGTGGGGATGGAGACGTGGAGGAAGCCCTCCACTCCATACCATTGACAGCTACCACTGGCGCGAAACGCAAATGCCGATGGAGGATATGGGGGGGCTTAAGAGATGGAAATGGGAGGTGAAGAAAGTGGTGGGGTTTTGTGGGAGTGTGTGGAGTGAGGAGGGGGGTGGGGGGGGGAGTGGGAGGTGTATTTTGGAGACGGTTCAGGAAAGGAAAAGTGGAGCGCCCCCCCCCCCCCCCCCCTCCTCTCTGTACAGACATTGTGCGAGAACAGTAGCGGCCTCACAAAGCTTGGATTACCCGGACCTTGGGGGCCATGTTTATTTTGGTTCTACTGTGTCACTGTAATGTATACAGCGCCGCGGAGCGGGATCACAAGGAGCACGGTCACGTCCCGTCCTATAACTGTCAATCGCTAATGCTAGTCACCCCCCCCGACCCCCCACCCTAGCCCCCCAAATCACCCCACCCCCAGATCCCCTGCTGAGGAGCACACACTCAGGTCCACACACAGACACACACACACACACACACACATACACACACAGACAAAATTTAGGGAGGCTAGGGAAGCTTTGGAAGCAGAGCGAGGGTCGGGGTAACCTTGATCATTCCAGATGATGGATGGGGAACGGTGGTGAGTATGTGGTGAGTGAGCCTCGTGGTTGAGCTCATCACCAGATATTTTACACGAGGAAGTGGCCACCGAGGTCATAAATAACGCTATTACCAAATGAACGAGAATGATAAAATGGGTAATTCAGAGAGGAATAGTTTGGAAGCCCTGCATACATATGGTTTTTGTGGAGAGCCGCTCTGAGGAGCGCAGCGTTGCATAACTCTTTTTTTTTGGTAGCGCTCTTCCACAGAGCAAAGTGTCTTTTGCAGATGGGCTTCCCAGACTGGCGGGGGTCTCGTAAGTCGCCGGGCGCGCAACACGACTCTCTCGGAGGATGTGCTTCATCCCTGACCTTTGCAGAACCTGTAAGCGGATCCCCTCAAGTTCAACCACCAGATGAGGGGGAAAGTGAAATCGTGGCGAGCGAGCCGATCGGGAGCCCGGAAAGGTAGACCCGCTCTCCTGCCTTCCTCCCCAAATAAACAGCTGCCACTCTTTCTGAATGGTCCAGATCTGCCGTGTGGCGTGTGTGGTGTGTATCCTCACCGATCACACAGCTCGGAGGAGCTGCTGGACACATCGCTGTACATCAACACCCAATACTTTGCTGGCATTCTAACCGTAGTCTTAAGTAGGCCTTTTGATGTCTACCTGACCGAGAGAAAAACATGGACTCGGGAGAAGAACGGTGGGACTGAGTGGCCGCTTTTTGGGAATATCTGAGGAAATATCTGACAGATTAAATTGAGAGTGAAGGAAACGTTGGATTTTTCCGATGAAGGATAAATAGTGCAAGAAGTGAGAGGAATCTGTACTGTACTGTTTGCTCAAGCAAACCTGGAAACAGTGAAGGCCTGCTACAAAGCTCTCATTGATAAACCTTGCACTGAATAGTGTCATAGAAAATGGAGGAAGAGAGAGAGAGGGGGGCGGGGGGACCCCCAAATGAACGCATGTTACAACCCCCTTTTAACGGTTTTCTTGGCCTAAATCCTGTGTGGGAGTAAAATAAACTTCAGTTCGGAGGGCTAATTAGAGAATGTTTTACTTCCAATAACGGCTAAACTGAGTCTGCCGCCGCTCAGTTCAATACTGATTTTGCATATGAAAACCCTGAGCTGTTCACAGAAACCCGCCGATCTCGCCCAATGTCCTCGCCTGAATAACACTTTCTATGCATTGTGTGCTTCCCAGAGATGGCTGATTATCCTTTCACGCATGATAATGGTGGGGTTTTGAAGTGAGCTGGGAAAAGCAGCTGGCAGACAAACTATTGTCATTCAAATTCATGGAATTGTGTCCATCCGTGGAAATGGTCCAGCCCTTGGTCTGTACAATTAATATCATCTTCTCTCCGGGGATGATTTCCAGCACAATAGGCAGCGAGGGGGAAATTATGGAGAAAAAAAGGGAGCAGTAGGTGGATTTAGTTGTTGTTGTAATGTTCTGTTTGTGTTATATTGAGCATAAATAGCTGTAATTAGTGAGTCTGCAGCCACAGGAGCAATCTTGGCCATCACAATGGTAGCCATTCTCCAGCCTACACAAACACACACACACACACACACACACACACACACACACACACACACACAAAGGTCTAATTTGACATGCTTGATAAATTCACGCTGCAGATTAGCCAACGTACGCGCACGGCGGGATGATAGCGCCCAGCGCAAACTCGGCGACCCTTTAACCTCAATGGAGAAATGTCAACTTAACACAGGGCATTGCAATGTGCCACGACACCGTGCATACACACACACACACACACACACACACACATGCATATGTGCACACACACATGCACACACATGCATCTGTGCACACACACACACACACACACACACACACACACACACACACACACTACAGCACCACCACACGTGCACACCTCCAGCTGGTCTGGTCTGGAGGTGGTAGGCTGGTGGGATGAGTAAATTGCTTCATTACCACAGCGTTGTGCTCTGTGTTGTAAAACAATGCACATTTTTGGGCTATCTCAGCAAACTCATTGAAGGGAGGGGAAAAAAAAACACAAGCCTTTGTAAATGTTTTTTTTAAGTTGTTGTTTTGGGGGTTTTTTGTCGTTTTTTCCCCCTTCTTCATCATCACGGACCCCAGGGGAGCACAAGGAGCGCACTCTTCCTCCTCGCGGAGGCCGGGGCCCGGGGAGGCGGCGGGGCCGAGCAGAGGAGCCTGTGTGTTGACGGCGGGGCCCGGGTTTACTCATGGAAAAAACCCACACAATGTGCGTTCTGTTGGGGCGGGTGACTCTGGAAGCCAGTCAGCCGGAGAACAAAGCCGCCTCAGTCCCCCCGCCGCCGCCGCCGCCGCCGCCCTCCCCGCTCCGATCCGTCCGTAGGTTCTTCTAAAAGTTGTTGCGCAAAAAAGGGGGATACATCAGCGCTGTCTCTCGTGTTTAAGACGCTGCGCCGGGCCCTGGACCCTGGACCGGACCCTCTACCCCTCCCCCTTGTACACAACAAGCTGCAGAAAAAGTCTGTATTGTTTCCGACAGGGTTGTGCAATCTGGCAAAAAATATAATCACGATTTTATTTCCCATATTGATCGATTTTCGATTTTTTTTTAGATTGTTTTATAACAATATATAATTTCATAATGCTGCCAGTTTGAAGAGTATCCTGATTATGACAAATGAAGAAGACCCCAGAGGGTTCATTAGTTAAACTTGAGAACAGATTATTAACAAAAATAATGTAAATATTAAACACTGCAAACATGCTGTAATAGCCTTAATAAAACACACCTTTAAAATTATTTAAAAGTAAATAGAACTGAAAGAACTCAACTTAACAAACTCATAGCGAGGTGTCTCGGTGGCACAGCGGCTGGTGTTCTCGGTTGTCAGTTCTGCGGTCGTATGTTCAAGTCTTGCTTGGAGCGTGACTGGTGGGATTTGAGCCCAGGACTGAAGGTAAGAACTCTCTCCGCTGTGCCACCGCGACAGCACACTATGAAGTGTTATGTTTAAGTCAACACACTAACACTAACCTTAAGTCCTGTTAATTGCATTGTCATGTCCTGATGGTACAGTGGAGAGTGTGCGTTGTTAGCAACTCCAAGGTCATGTATTCAAGTTGCAATGGAAATCTCTTGTCTGAATCTCTTTTCCAACTTGCAGCATAAGTGTAATTTCAAATGCCACCTCCGACCACTTCATAGTGTGATGTCTCGGTGGCACAGAGGAGAGAGTTCTTACCTTCAGCGCTGTAGTCCTGTGTTCAAATCCTGTGGGAACCCTTCTCTTACTAAAGTAGTTGGGTTTCTTCTTTCCCCCCCAATTTATCCCTGTTAATTAATTCTCCTATTCACTTTCACATTCATGCTCAAGTGTTTTATTTGCCGAGGGGGGGGGAAATTAATTAACAGGGATACATTTGGGGGGGGGGGGGGAAACCAACTATTTTAAGAAAGTCAAGTAAGTCAAGTCACAAGCTCTTAGTTGTCAGCAAGAGCCCTTTAGGTGTAAACCCCCCCCCACCCACTCTGAGCGGGGGACAGGGGGATGGAGGGGTTCTGCTGGCGTTCACTTCTTGGTGGCCGTATGTGCGCTGACTAGAACCTGAGTCTCCAGAGTGCTAACCTCCAGCACCACCAATAGGCCTACATGCACATGGTCTCCGGGTGTATTTAACTTTACCGTTCACGGGTCTTAGACATAAGAGAAGGCTTCCCACGGGATTTGAACCCAGGACAGCATGGCTGAAGGTAAGAACTCTCTCCGCTGTGCCACCGAGACACCACACTATGAAGCGGTCGGAGGTGGCATTTAACATTACACTTACACTGCATTGTTTGAGGTTTGAGTCAGCACACATACGGCCACCAAGAAGTTAAAACCAGCAGAAGCCCCCCATCTCTAAAGGGCTCTTGCTGACAACCGAGAGCTTGCGACTTGACTTTTTTTTAAAGCATGAAACATTAAAAGTGACTTGACTTACTTAAAGTAGTTGGCTTCTTTGTAGTCTGTCCCCCCCCCCAATTTATCCCTGTTTAATTAATTGACATTAAATTGTACACCCCCCCCCCCTCCCCTAGGCAAATAAAACACTTGAGCATAAAGAAAAGTTTCAAGCGAATAGGAGAGAATGAACAAAATATAGCCCTGTATATACAGTATATAAGTATATGTGGTAACATTTACGATTTACATTTACGGGCATCTTGGCAGAACGCCTTTTATCCAAAGCGACTTAACAAAGATATATATATATATATATATATATATATATATATACTTTTAAGGTACAGTGTTGTAATTACTTCAAGGAAAATTGTAAACTCTGATATGAGCTCCATCTATCTTTGTTATTTCATATTACATCGAACGTGAACTTAGTGTGTTTGCAATTCCTCATGCGAGTGCTTCGACAAACACTTGAGAAACAAGATTAGATTTTCTGTTACTTGCAGGATAAATACATACATGTGTTATTTACTGCGTTAAAGTAACCAAACCAGTTCCATATCATAGACTTCGTGAAGTACTTTTTGTCGACAATTTGGTCACTTTGGAACTCTCATTCCTCTCCAGTGTCACTCATGCTGTTGTCCTTTCTTTGCGTCACTGTTGGTAAACCACGCCTCGTGCCGTGGTATAAATGGGCGTGTCGAGCCAAAACACTGCAGACCGATTGGCTGTTGTCGCATTATTTTGGCTGCGCCAATCTGCTGTCCAGATCGAAAAAACCGCGAAGGCTGATAGATCGAGATCGACAAAAATCGATTCAACATTGATTAATCGCCCAGCCCTAGTTTCCCATACCTTTACCGCTCACCCACGTGTGTGTGTTGTGTGTTTGTGTGTCTTGTGACGAGCTTCCATCCCCCTCTCTGTCTGCTGTTCTCCCTTGGTGTGATCCGTGTGGCAGGCCTAGGTTGAGCCAAGTGGGGCGGCAGCTGACCAGAGGGGAGGGTCAGCTGATGGTGGTGCACCTGTTGCAGGTGTGGCCTGTGATCTAGTGGAGCAAGCACGATTCGAGTTTGACCTCCGAGGCACGCTGTTGAATGTAGATACATTATAGGACAGGCACTGTTGCAAGATTCGTTCGAGAGCGGGGTGCGTGAGGGAGGTTGCGAGACGGAGGGTAGGAGGAGGGGAGTGGATAGGAGGCGCGGGGACCGGGGATGAGGAGGCGACGAGGGGGGTGAGAGGGGAGACGACTAGACAACTCATGCTCAGTGGGATTATAAGGCGCATTTCCAGCAACACAATAAGCACAGTCGAACTTTATTCAACTCATTCACAATAACTCTCAACATTGTTCAGTTGTAACACATAAAATACAAAACAATACACTCACTTTTTCAGTTCATTCCTCATCCACAAATCCATCAAATTCTTCATCTTCAGTCCTTATACACACACCATAATATTACCTCCTCTCTTCCCTCTCCTCCTCTCCTCCCCCTCCTCCTCTCCTCCCTCTCCTCCTTATCCTCCTCTCCTCCCTCAGTGCTTCCAGAGTTCCCGGAGGCGGGCCTGGTGGATGAGCGATGTCCCCTCATGACGGGCTGCGACAGAGCCGGGGCGGAGTGTGTGTGCGACGCCCGCCACTCCTGCCTCGGGTCCTTCTCCTTCCCGGACCAGGAGAGCTGCATGAAGAGCAGCAAGACAGGTGAGCAAGCACTCACAGTACAACACACACACCATGTAAGAACACACACAATCAGACATAAGAACACACACACACACACACACACACACACACACACACACACACACACACACACACACACACACACACACATAAGACACACACACACACACACACACAGACACACACAGGCACAGATGCATGTGCCCACGCATACCTGCATACCAATGCGATCATAAGACGGAAGGAAAGGGCGCAGGAAGTCTGTGATCATGTGAAAGTGAGCTAACCCACAACACATGCGGGTCGCTAGCAAGTGCTAGCAATACACCGCGGTGGCGGTGAGGCGATGACACAGCGGCACAAGCATTCCTTGCCGGCGCCTGTGTTCCAGTGAGTCACCAGTGAGAGTGATTCGTTATTCTGCGTGCCTGTGTGTGTGTGTGTGTGTGTGTGTGTGTGCGCGTGTGCGTGTGTGTGTGTGTCCCAGAGGGTCGGAGGCACGGGGAGCACCGGGAGCGCCACAGGGAGAGGTTCGTGGGCCCGTCCAACCCGGCCTGCATGTTCTCCGGCTGCAACCTGACGGCGGAGGGCTGCGTGTGCCAGTCCCACAGCTGCCACCACCACTTCTCCTACGCCAACCGCAGCCAGTGTCAAGAGGCAGCAGGTAGGGTCCAACGACGCCCGCCCACCCGCCCGCCCTGCAATCTGCAATCTATCTATTCCTGTAACCCGACCGCCGTCACACAGAGGTGCGACAACTCTCCCCTACCCTCTCTCGGGGAGAACATTCGCTCACCTCGTGTCAACGACGTCGCCATTACTCGTGCCGTTTGCGACAAAATGCCGGAAGCATCCAACCGGGTTCAATCGAACAAACACTTTCCTCTCTCTAACACAGCGGATCTCTCGGTGCTTTTTACTGTGCTGACGCTTCGGAATAATACGGAGCAGTCAGCAGCAGCGCTACCTGTTAAAAGAGGAAGGAAAAGAGAATCGTAGCCATGGCAGCCGTCACAGCGGGCTCAGAGGCCAGCTCCAGTTTTCCGCGGCGGTCTAGCCGGGACCGGGACTCGGGACGGCTGGCACCTGGCAGCAGGGAGTGGCAGGAGCTGCGGCGGTCCAGCCGGGACCGGGACTCGGGACGGCTGGCACCTGGCAGCAGGGACCGGCAGGAGCTGCGGCGGTTCAGCCGGGACCGGGGATGGCTGGCACTCAGAATGGCACTTCTGCTCTTATCCCAGCTATTATGCAGGCTACCCAGCAATTATGAAACTTGTTTCAAGAAATGTAATTGTACAAACACATACTGGATATGCAGTGAAATTAAAAAGTGGCGATGCCCAGCGACTGCAACAGAATACAAAAATCACAAATATCACAATTGAAGGAAAATGCTCCGAATATCCACACTATTTATTTACAGCCGGACAAACACGTTGAAGATCTACAATCGTGTCGTAGACCAACGACTGCACACAGAAACTAATTAATCAAAATATCATCAATTGTAAGAATGCTCCGTTATCCACTACATTTATTTACAGCTCGGGTACCAGGGTACAGCTGGCACCTGGCAGCAGGACTGGCAGGAGCTGCGGCGGGTCCAGGCGGGGACCGTGGACTCGGGACGGGCTGGCACCTGGCAGCACCGGGACTGGCAGGAGCTGCGGCGGTCTAGCCCGGACCGGGACTCGGGACGGTTGGCACCTGGCAGCAGGGAGTGGCAGGAGCTGCGGCGGTCCAGCCGGGACCGGGACTCGGAACGGCTGAGACCTGGCAGCCGGAACCGGCAGGAACTGCTGCGGTGCAGCCGGGACCGGGAGAGGCTGCGGCGTTGCAGCCGGGACTCGGGGAGGCTGGCACCTGGCAGCAGGGACTGGCAGGAGCTGCGGCGGTCCAGCCGGGACCGGGACTCGGGACGGCTGAGACCTGGCAGCAGGGACCGGCAGGAGCTGCGGCGGTCCAGCCGGGACCGGGACTCGGGACGGCTGGCACCTGGCAGCAGGGACCGGCAGGAGCTGCGGCGGTCCAGCCGGGACTGGGACTCGGGACGGCTGGCACCTGGCAGCAGGGACCGGCAGGAGCTGCAGCGGTTCAGCCGGGACCGGGGATGGCTGGCACTCAGAATGGCACTTCTGCTCTTATCCCAGCTATTATGCAGGCTACCCAGCAATTATGAAACTTGTTTCAAGAAATGTAATTGTACAAACACATACTGGATATGCAGTGAAATTAAAAAGTGGCGATGCCCAGCGACTGCAACAGAATACAAAAATCACAAATATCACAATTGAAGGAAAATTCTCCGAATATCCACACTATTTATTTACAGCCGGGACCAGGTACAGCTGGCACCTGGCAGCAGGGACTGGCAGGAGCTGCGGCGGTCCAGCCGGGACCGGGACTCGGGACGGCTGGCACCTGGCAGCAGGGACTGGCAGGAGCTGCGGCGGTCTAGCCGGGACCGGGACTCGGGACGGCTGGCACCTGGCAGCAGGGAGTGGCAGGAGCTGCGGCGGTCCAGCCGGGACCGGGACTCGGGACGGCTGAGACCTTGAGCAGGGCCCGGGCAGGAGCTGCCGGCGGTCCAGTCCGGGACCGGGACTCGGACGGCTGTGGCACCTGGCAGCAGGGACCGGCAGGAGCTGCGGCGGTCCAGCCGGGACCGGGACTCGGGACGGCTGGCACCTGGCAGCAGGTGACCCGGCAGTGAAGCTGCGGCGGTCCAGCCCGGGACCCGGACTCGGGACGGCTGGCACCTGGCAGCAGGGGACCGGCAGGAGCTTGCGGCGGTCCAGTCCGGGACCCGGGATCTGGTTGAGCCGGCTGGCACCTTGGCAGCAGGGACCGGCAGGAGCTGCGGCGGTCCAGCCGGACGGGACTCGGGACGGGCTTGGCACATGGGCAGCAGGGACTAGGCAGTGAGCTGCGGCCGGTTCAGCCGGGACCGGGGATGGATGGCACTCAGATGGCACTTTCTGCTCTATCCCAAGCTTTGATGCAGGCCTACCCAGCAATTCATGAAACTTGTTTCAAGAATATGTCAGATTCGTACCAAACACATACTGGATATCGCAGTGAAATAAAAAAAGTGGCGATGCCCAGCGAACTGCAACAGAATTACAAAAATCACAAATATCACAATTGAAGAAATGCTCCTGAATATCCAACACTATTTACCTTGGACACTGGCACCTGGGGGGGGGGGGCACCTGCAGGGACTAGGGCAGGAGCTGCGGCGGGTCCCAGCCGAGGGACCGGGACTCGGGACGTGTGTGTATTCTCTGGCAGGCAAGGGTACTGGGCAGGAGCTGCGCGGTCTAGCCGGGGACCGGGACTCGGGAACGGCTGGCAACCTGGCATGCAGGGAGTGGCAGAAGCTTGCGTGCGGTCCCAGCACGGGAACCGTGGACTCCGGGAACGGCTGAGACCTGGCAAGCCGGGGAAACCGGCAGGACATGCCTGCTGGTTGTCCATGCCGGGACCTTGGGAGAGGCTGCGGGCGTTGCGCCGGGAACTCGGGGGCTGGGCACCTGGCAGCAAGGGACTGGGCAGGAAGCTGCGGCGGTCTCAGCCGGACCGGGGACGTCGGGACGGCTGAGACCTGGCAGCAGGGACTGGCAGGAGCTGCGGCGGTCCAGCCGGGACGAATCACTCTCACTGGTGACTCACTGGAACACAGGCGCCGGCAAGGAATGCTTGTGCCGCTGTGTCATCGCCTCACCGCCACCGCGGTGTATTGCTAGCACTTGCTAGCGACCCGCATGTGTTGTGGGTTAGCTCACTTTCACATGATCACAGACTTCCTGCGCCCTTTCCTTCCGTCTTATGATCGCATTGGTATGCAGGTATGCGTGGGCACATGCATCTGTGCCTGTGTGTGTCTGTGTGTGTGTGTGTGTGTGTTCTTATGTCTGATTGTGTGTGTTCTTACATGGTGTGTGTGTTGTACTGTGAGTGCTTGCTCACCTGTCTTGCTGCTCTTCATGCAGCTCTCCTGGTCCGGGAAGGAGAAGGACCCGAGGCAGGAGTGGCGGGCGTCGCACACACACTCCGCCCCGGCTCTGTCGCAGCCCGTCATGAGGGGACATCGCTCATCCACCAGGCCCGCCTCCGGGAACTCTGGAAGCACTGAGGGAGGAGAGGAGGATAAGGAGGAGAGGAGGAGAGGAGGAGAGGGAGGAGAGGAGGAGAGGGAAGAGAGGAGGAGGGGGAGGAGAGCAGTGCATTAAGGAGATGGACGCCAATAAGTGACATGCAGATGGAACTGAACTGAGGCAGAGAAAGAGCAATTATCACACAGCAATTGTCAGAACGTCCAAATGTCCAAATGTTCCTCCAAAACTCCTCGGAGGTCAACAATGTGCTGTCCCAACACAGCCGCTGTTGTCGTTACCGCGGTGACCGATGGTTCCGGGGTGGCGAGGGCACCCGGCCATCCGTCTAGCACCAGCAGACTCGGCCCACCGGAGCCCATTTGTCTCCTTTTGTTCCACAGCATGGGGCCCTCCCGTGGCTGAAGCATCCCTCTGCCAAACGGCTAAAGCTGCTACACTGCTGTGTCCCCCTGCTATGGAGGCCCTGGCCCCACCAAAGCCCATTAGGGGCTTAGCTGTGATCTGCATTGCCCTAGCGAAGCTTCCTCCTCCTCATCCTCCTCCTCCTCCGTTGACCTCCCAAGGCCTTGTCTTCCAGTAACAGGAGGAACAAACACATTTTGGGCATCGGAGCAGCAGAGTGGGTGTAAGGCGGCGCCATACTTATCATGCCAACGTTATCATGCCAAAAATCCTACCGGATCTCAAGGTCTCCTGCATACACAACAGCTGTGAGGATTCCTTCGTGCACAGAGACCCCCAAACAACACTACCCGTCCTCCTCCTCCTCCATCTTACCTCTCCATCTCTTCCACCTCCAAATCGCCCCCCTCAACCTCCGTCCCCAGGGACCCTAAAGGTGGCCAAGTGCATGCCTGCAGGCAGCAGAGTAAACAATGGAACAGACACACAAACACACACAGGCACACACATAGGCACACACAGACACACATACATACATACACAAACACACCACATAACACCAAATAACACATTCCCAATGACTTGGCTTCTGTGCCTCAATCAACAATGTGGAGGCGTGATCTCAGCTTATCATAATACTCTGGCTTTCCTCTTACAACAGCTATGGGGCAGTACAATGCACCAGAGGAGCCGGAAAGGCTGACCTTTTTAAGGTGTGTGACTCATGGAAAGAATACAGTTTGTAAAAGGAAAATAAAGAAAAAGACAATAATAAATGAGATGAGAATTAACCCAGACAGAGAATCCCCCTCATTTATCTGTCGGGAATTGAAGGAATGACCATGATGTGGTTCAAGTAAGACTTTGTGGCGTAAAGCGGCGCTAATAACTACGAGGAACACATGTTGAACTGTAATAATTCAAGACAGATACAGCTTTGAGGGGGTAAAAAAAAAATTATGCTTTCCATATGCAGTGTATTACTCAACTGAAGTGAATCAATGACTACACAAGTGGAAAAATTCCCTAAAGTGTTATTCCTTAAACGCCATTCCTTGTAAGACGAATCTGACTCAGGGGACGGTCTCCTTGGTTGACTTGAGGAACAACATCCACCTCTGGGCGATGGCAAATTCTTAGAATCCCTACTAAACCCCTACTACAAAACCAACCCTACTAACAGGCAACGGTGGACGACAGAACGATGGGAATGAAGCACAACGAAGCAGCGGGTGCTAGCCTATGTCTCTTATCTTTACAATTAAAATCTGATCAAGAGAGGGGGGGGGCAATCAATGACACCATCAATCAAGCTAGGTAGCTGGCTGCTAGCTTAGCTCGGCCGGCCAGACAGACCGCGGAAGTACAAGAAGTCTATTCAAAACACCCCCAGCTAAGCCACCCACTCACTCTCCCCCCCCACCACCCACCCTTTCCCTGTGAGACACATTGATTTCCTTTCAGCTAAATATGGTCCTCGCTTCAAGGGAGGTATTTGGTATTTCTTCACTTCCTGACTTCCTGTGCCTGAAAGGTTTTTGAGGTATTTTCAACGAGACGCCTGCGATGACGGGGGTGGTTCTCCGTATACGAGGTGCTAAAAACAGCCGGCAGCACGGGAAGAACTACGTCTGGGGAACGCAGACACAATAAATGAAAGGTTCTAATTGAGGGTGACGGGGGTCTGTTATTAGCTAAATGATCGGCTTGACCCTCGTGTCCGGCTGCTTCCAGTGTAAAATCTAAAAGCGCTTTGTTTGTTTCAGCTCGGCCCAAGCAAATCTGGTCTCCGGGTTCCGGTCGTCTGAGCTCTGTGGCCTAGTCACGAGGTCCACAGATACCACTTGTCTTGGCACCCGACACTAGGATGAGACAGAGCGATGACCTCTGGGAGGCCCCCGTGGCTGATAGTGAGCTAAAAGGGAAGTCTTTGAAATATTAGATAATACGGAAGGAAAACTGGGAAGTGGACACTGTGAAGGACTGTGGTGGTGGTGTTGGTCAGAGTGTCCGTTCCACCCCCCCCCACCCAACCCCCTTTAGGATGGACAGTCTGCGTACAACGGTATGTTAAGTGTGGACCTTCCTTAGTGCTGGAAGTATTGTGTGTGTGTTTCAGAGAGTCTCATAATGAGACACATAATGAGAGGTCCCAGGGTGCAACAACAATAACAACAATGTACTGCAGATAAATTTAGTCCCAACTTTCCTTGACGGCAGGTGCTGGCAGTCACAACAGGAACCCGTAGAGCAGGATAAGGAACAGGATAAGGCTGCGACAACATGCTTGCACTTTTGCTTGGAATGCCAAGGTCACAGCACATCAACACATGTCAGCCTACTGTATGAATTCCATTGATGACGATGCATCCTTTGGTCATAACATGAACCGTCCAATGTCCTTAAGAGGAATTTGTGTTTGTGTCTTCAAAAAGCAATGGTCTTGTTTTGGATATAAAGAGTCTATGACGTGCGTTCTCAGGCATGTACTGTTTTGGCTCATTCTTTGTTTAATGGTCACTGGAATTCAGCAGTTGTCTTTGAGAAAATGATTTGCAAGCTTTAAAAAAAAAAAAGACTCTCAGATCATCTTCGATTACTTTTGCAGGTCCTAAACCAGTGGTTCCCAACCTTTCTTGGGGCCCGTGAGACCTTTAAAAAAACCCTATATAATTCAAATATCTATAGCTTATGTCAGAAATCTGCTGGGACCCTATATGGATATCAGGGGACCCCAACTGGGATCCCAGCCCCAAGGTCGGGAACCACTGTCTTAAACAAAGGCAGATAACTCCAGTATTTCCTTGACTACGGGGGAATGTTTGAAAACAGGATAGACATTCCTGTTGGCTGTTTACTATAGCCAAAGGACCAATGATATATTGCCACAGCGACCGAGCAAAGGGGAGTACAAAAAAAAACACGGACGAGGAACAGAGTGGGAAAACTATTAAGGATGGAGCGATCGCTCTGTATCTTCTTCACCTGCGTTGCGCCCGCATGTTATTACCCCCTCAGCAACAGTAACTCTGTAGCCAGAGCCGCTGACCACCCATGACACTCGACCGTGAGGAGAAAAGCAGGGATCACAGGGCGGAAACATTTACCCCCTACTCCCTGATTGCGAGCCTAATCACTTTAAGACCCTCACCCTGGCTCGAGGAGGGAAATCTGGGATCAGCCCCCTCCATCCAACCCAGCAGCCTGCTGACCATGCCCCCCCCTGAGCACACACACACACACACTGGGAGGTGTTGACTTACCCCCACCTAGGACCCTTAGGGAGCTAGCACGTGTCGGTGTGTGTGACTGCGCAATGAATGGACGTGTGTGTGTGTGTGTGTGTGTGTGTGTGTGTGTGTGTGTGTGTGTGTGTGTGTGGGTTGGGTGTGTGGTGTGTGTGTGGTGTGTGTGTGTGTTGTGTCATGGGTCAATGGTATGATTCAAGGCTTCAAGGAGCTGCAGGACCAGAGGCACGCCTCAATCAGAGAACCCATTAACTCCCGCACCCATTCCAAAGCTGTTAATTTGGAGAAGGGGCTACTTGACTATTTGGGGGGGGGGGGTGAGGGGGCGTGGCAGCACCACCACTACCAGCCTGCTGATGCAGAAATGCAAACCCAATCAGCAGCACAGCCTCCTGGGAAGGCCCGGGGATACCCTCCCCCTCCCCCACCACCACCACCACCACTGAGATGGTCCTGGTTTGGACCACCCCACAGTGTACTCAGGGGAGGGTTGTAGGGGGGGGGGGGGGGCGAGGGAGGGCTGCTTACTCTCTTCCCTGAGTTCCGCTGTTCTGCTGTCAGTCTCCTTCAATCACCATTGAAGGGCTGGAGACAGTGCAGGTGGAAGGGCTGCGTGTGCGTGACTTCCCTCCCCCAGGTGGTCTTCTGGGCTGTGCTGAGGGCTGGGGGGCTGGGGCTGGGGTGGGGTGCTGCGGGGTGCGGACCACCCCAGACCTGCTTGTCCCCAAGGGGTACACACTGCCATAACTGCCAACCTGCGCACTTTTAAGCTGCTCTCCACTACACGACAACCCCCCACCCCACCACCACCACCCAGATTCTAGGCCCAATTAATCGCAGTCGATTGGGACGATCAGGGCTGAAATACTTCTGATTGTCATGGAGGGTCTTAACAGACTTGATATTATCGCACGTTCATATGTAATATTGAGTTACACTTGAGCTATTTGAGTTGGTTGAGCAGCGAACAGTGTAATGTTTGTATTATTTTACAATACACATATAATCTAGTTGTATGTATTTAACATTCGGCCGAACTGCAGGTGGTTGTCAAAATGTTTGGTGGGTACAGTCTTCATGTGTAGTGTAGTGTGGTGTGAACTGCCGAAGTTGGCCCCAACTTTAAAAGTTTTGAGAGCATCCATTTGGGGAGAATTTGACACCTTTTTTTTTAATTTGACCTTTGTTCCAACTGAAAGGTAACGACGCTTGACCGTTTTCTTTTAAAGAGCCTGAGAAACGAGCACACGTTAAAGGAGCGGATCTGAAGTATTTTTGGCTTGTATTTTTACAAGCCATATGATTTCCAATAAACGTGTGTGTGTGTGTGTGTGGGGGGGGGGGGGGTTGGTGGGGGGGAGAGATGTTGCAATCCTGCGGTCAAAATCTCTCAACTGAGAGACACGCTCTGGATCATTGACGCTGTCTCCGTACGGGCCAGGACAAATGAAAGGAGCCTTTATGTGACGAACGCACATACGCACAATTACAACCAGTGCTGACGGACACTCTATGGGCACTGTGATGCCGTTTATCACCCAAACAAAATAAACCTTTCATTGGTAGTGATTCAGATTTTACACACTTTGGTGGTGGAGCTGATCTTTACCAACGCGGACACAGAAGGGAACTCAAATCTCTCTCCTGACAATGTTTGTATCCCAAAATGTGAACAGAGGTTTAGCAGCCTCCCCCCCCTGGGGAGCCTCGCCTGGCAGGGAAGAGCCCCTCCAACCTGTGGCGGGACCCTGGGCAGCAGGGGGACCCAGGCAGGTAACCGTGCTGCCAATCAATGAAATCAATGGCTAGTGAGGGACAAGTGAGTTATCAATAGAAAACACGGATGTAAAGAGACTTGCCTAGAGCCTATTTTCATTCAATAACGCATTTCTCCAACATATTAATGAGGATCACAAACAGAAGCAAATGTATGAGTCACACACACACCTTTACAAACTCCGATCTCGGGCAGCCTCGCAGCTCCCGTGCTGTTGAAAGAGGCGCAAGTGAGCCCCAGCGCGCAGTAGCCCAGCACCCAGTCCTGGCCGCCGCACGGCTCCCACTGCAGCCGGGTGCACAGCCCGTCGCAGCATCCGCACGGGTCCCGCGTCGTGGTCCGGCCGCTCTCGCACCCCCACCACGCAGCGGCGGCGGCGCGGTGCGGGTGCGCGTTCGGGTGCGGGTTTGGGTGCGGGTGCGCGTTCGGGTGCGGGTTTGGGTGCGGGTTTGGGTGCGGGTTCGGGTGCGGGCGCTTCACGGCGGGACACGAACGCAGCTCACACGGCGTGCATTCGTGCGCCGCCGCGGCGAGCGTACGCGCCGGAACCAACGCGTTGAGAAACACCACCAGCACCACCGCCGCCGCCGCGACCACCGTCGAGACCTGGCCGGACATGGTCGTGGTCACAAAAAGTGGGAAGATGGGGGGCGGGGGGGGTCCGCGACGGTTCGTTTAATGTCCCAAGCGTCCAATGTCTTCTGTCAGATGTGGCCAGCCGCCCCACCGCATGGGATCTCCCCAATGTCTGCTGGATGGATGGAAGTTACTCCCAAAGTTCTCGACGAGGGGAAAAAACAATATATATATCGAAAAGTAGTGAAAAAAACTAAACAAAAAAAAGAAAGTTGTACACAAACACACACACACACACACACGTCACGAAAAAAAAAAATCAATCCAATATCGTGAGGAGCAGGGTACAGTCACACACAGACGCACTTCCAACGTGTTTCCCTCTCCCTCCTGTTTCCAATAAATGTTCTAATATATAATATTTTCCACACGTAAGTAGTCTGGCCCCCTATAGCCCCAGAAGAGCAAACTCCCTAAAGACGGTCTTGACGCGGAGATGATGAGCGCAAGTTATTACACACACGTACGCACGCACACACGCACACACACACACGCACACACACGCCGTTCACAGGAGCGCAATGTGGTGTGAGCGCTAAATTGACGTACGGGCGTATATAGAAATTAGCTGCGCCTCCCGCCCCCACACACACACACACACCCCCCTCCCGCTGAGTGACAGGCGCGTTGACCAATAGCGGGGAGGGTTGTCCGCTGCTCCTTGTCCTCCCCTCGACACACCCCCTTTTCGGTTGCGCAATAACTGTGTCTGACTGTGTTTTAATTGTTTATTTGAAATACGTGTGTGTGTATTTGTTTTGATACTGAAGGCGTGATGACGCCCTTTGTGGGTCATATTTTGTTAAAAACTTTGTTAACTTTTGTGCAATATTTACTTTTCAACACCATTACCAACTTTGCTATTCTAGCTTCACTTATTTTTCTACTAAATGTATCTTACTTTTATTGTTACTCTGTAGGCGTATACACTTTACATGTATTATTCTATTTTTATTCTTATGTTATGTTGTTGTTTTTTGAGCAACCTCTGGCACAGGAATTTCCTTCGGGATTAATAAAGTTGTTCTAAACTTATATTATCTCTTACCTTATCTTAAAATGAAATGCAGTTCAATTATGAAATACATTTCAAATACAGTATTTGAAATGTATATATATGTACAGTATAGGCTATTATTGGGCATTAACACGCAAAACAACTCTACTACACATTCAAGCACTGCACATTGAGCACACAGCAACAAGTAATTGTGTAAAAGGGAACAATTGCAGAACATGCCTTGTTATCAGCAGTGAGATTGTCTCAATTTATGATTCATGAACAATACGAGCATTGTATCTGTCAAAGCCTCCTAATCCAACACCGCTATCATGTCGTTTAACAACTTCAACAATGTGTGTGTGTGTGTGTGTGTGTTTGTACCTCCATTGGCAGATTGATGGCAAACATATGGTTGCCGGTGAGCCTGTGTGTGGCACTCCTGTGTGTGGCTGGGAACCTGAGGTTAGGCCTGGTGGTGGAATGTTGTTACTATCTGAGCGACACAATAACGTCGTACTCTCTCTCTCTCTCTCTCTCTCTCTCTCTCTCTCTCTCTCTCTCTCTCTCTCTCTTGTTTGGTCTTGTCTCGCAAACATGCATGGCGTAGGCCTACATTTGGTTACAACACATGCAACGAGACCAAGCAGTTTCCGATCATTCAACTGTCTGTGGCCATGGCAATTTCATTAAACGGAGTCATGTGTTTCGACTCTGTGATGAAATACATGTCGACGTGAAGGCGTACACTCTCTAATCTACACGGATAAGCCATCCAGGAGGACCCGACGTAGTCTCGCAAATCATACTTCGGAATGATTATCAAATCTCAAATCTGTGTGGGGCGTTTCACTTTCTTTCGCTTCAAATTTGTCTGACCGGTGTTACACGTCGCCTAATGGTTCCCAAGCAAGCTATCTGGTTCCCGACGGCAGACGAGGTCAAATCTGTGCGAATGGGGCGTTTCCCTTTCTTTCGCTTCAAATTAGTTTCAGACAATCGCGTGGGGTGGGGTCTCGACAAGAGACAACCTGACATGTGTTGCATGCAGTGTTTGAAGTGGGGGGGGAAAAAAGTGCCGGTGCTCTCATGTTGGCGTGTGTATCGCTCGGTATCAGCAAATCATTAGAATGAGTATTACATTCTAAATGTCTACAGTGAATAAAAGACACTAGGTGATGTTCACAACAAATGTGTTTTATTCTCTATTCTCTATTTACACTATGTTGTGGTGTGGTGTTCATGCTCTTTGTGCCCCCTGGGTAATGTAGTTCATGTAGGAAGAGATGCAGAACACGATAGATAGATAGATAGATGGATAGATGGATAGATAGATAGATAGATAGATGGATGGATGGATGGATAGATAGATAGATAGATCCCTGTGGAGCAACGGACAAAGCTGTCGGATAACTCTCCGTTCAAGCCCTGCCGCTTTCAATGGCTGAAGGGGATTACTTATTCAGGTCACTTTTTTTAAGGTTACTTTTTTACCAACTTACCACCTAATATGAAAAGCTAACCCTATTACAAAACCTTAAGAGCTAACCCTTCAGCCATGGAAATTGGCAGGGCTTCGAACCTGCAGGTCTCCAGAGCATTATCCTATGACTCTGTCCGCTGCTCCACACACTTCTAGCCAAAGGTTTTATATGACATAACAATTGACATGACTGCATTAAGTTTAAATGTTAAATAAGGCTACGATGAAGTAAAACAAGGTGTACTTGAACCTGAGTCTCCAGGGTGTTAGCCAACAGGTCCGCCCACTGCGCTACAGAGACAGGACAGGTGACTGTTATCCCTGTGGATCAGCAGCCAGAGCTGTAAATGAACACTCTGGAAACCCAGGTTCAAGCTCTGCTGAATTCCATTGCGGAAGAGTTTCCTTATAGGGTTAGATTTTCATGTTAGAGGGTTACAGATGGACCAATAATTATTGTACGTTACCAACAAGATGTCTGTTTTAAAACATAAATAGTCTATTTATATAGGCTATATATGTACCTCCGCGAATAATAAGCATTTAAGCCGCTATTTATTTTACAATTGTTTTAATCAACATTAATGCGTTATTTAGACAACCCCAGTTTGCATATCGCCTCAGCTCGCTTGGAACCTCAACAGATCGGGTACTAACAAAGTACCAGGTACCAGGTACCAGTTTTTGCCAGGTGGAAACGCTCTAAAGCAAGTCGAGCCGGTACTATGCAATGGAAAAGCGGCAGACTGTATGCTGCCTGAAATTGCCTCCTACTACTAGCATTATGTAGACCAGAGACTCAGTACTAGTCTAGCATTATGTAGACCAGAGACTCAGTACAAGTCTAGCATTATGTAGACCAGAGACTCAGTACTAGTCTAGCATTATGTAGACCAGAGACTCAGCGCTAGTCTAGCATTATGTAGACCACAGACGTTATGGCTTGTCAAGAACGGGAACAAGTGAGTGTCACACAATGTAGTTTATGTAGGAAGAGACGCAAAGCCCAACATCGAGAGGGCAGGAAAGAGTACCGGCAGCTTGTGAGAAGTGCCGGTACGCAAGAAAAAGTCCCGGTACGCCGAAGAGTAAAATGTAGTTTGTTACATGACATGGTTACGTGCCTAATGGTCTTCCAAGCTATCTGGTTCCTGATCGCGTGCATATTTACCCAGAGCCAGATGGAGCAGGTTCTTACTGGTTTTGATCACACGCTCTGATACAAAACCATTATGTCGCCTGCAGGTGGCCCCCATGCCACTGAGATGCGATGATTTATGCATGTCCGTACAAACACCGATAAACTAAACTAAACCACCCGTAGCCGATGGGACGACAAGCTAAAACGTCTAGACACCAACGGTCCAACGTGTCTGTAAAGGTTTAACATCAAATCCGTGTCGTAGACCGGCCACTATAAAAATACATTTGTTAATATCGTAATATGAAACCTCCATCTTGCAACTCTCAAAGGAGTTCATCTCCGAGTCGGGACGAATATCCCACCCCTCGCTGCCTAGTCTCCCCTTTAGAAGTTCGGCGATAGCGTCGTGGAACCTGTAGCTGCGAGATGAGGAGGTCCCTAATGTTGTGATATCAACACACACAACACACAACACACAACAGCGCCTCCTTCATATCCAACATCTGCACGGAGCCGCTGGTTCCAACACAAACACCGCATCCGAGAAACCAATCCCCCTGCCTGCATAATGAAGGCTCGCAAAACACAACCCGGCTCTTGTCCTCTCTACACCACCCACCCCTCCTCCACTAACCTTCCTTCCATACCCTTACCCCTGCCCCTACCATTACCCCTGCCCCGGGTCTGCCTCGCTCCAACCCTCTTGAAGCCTCTCGCCAAACATGGCCGACCCACTGACCGCTGGCCAGACACCCGCTGCTGGCCGATGACAGATCAGACCTGAGCCTGCATGCTGGTTTCCATTCACCTCATGGGAAGAGCCAAGGTCCCAAGCCGCGGTGACCCGGGCTTTCAACCCGGGCCAGCTGGCCACCCACACAACACCCTTCTCTCATTCTCGTATCAGGGAGGCGGGTTTTTGCTTTGGCAGTGTTAATGGACACGGTAGTGCACTCTATTACCCGGTTCTCTCGCAGTCTCTGTTGTGTTCAAAACCCAGGCCATGCCAGTCACAAGAGCGATCGTCATCTGTGTTTGCCGAGAGCAATTTTCATCAGTAAATCCACCATCCGTCTCTTCTGTTTGGAAGAGTCATAGCAAATCATGAAGGAGCTGGTTGACTTTTGGAGCGTCTCCCGTTGAAATAGTAGTGGATCCAGACTTGGCTCCAAACGTCCCACTCATTTAGGACCCACGTTTACAGAGCCAGGTGGCCTGCCGTGTAAAAAGCGACATAACTGTGGCTTTTCTCGGGGAGGGGAGACCCTCCTACTTGATAAGCCAGACCCAGAAGACCGCAGTGAAAGTTCCTTTAGCCCTTTGCTGATTTGTGGCGCTGACGTCGAAGCCAGCGCCAAATTAGGGGTACAACAAAGTTAACAAGCTTGTTTTGTTTTTGCCGTTTGAAAAACCAGAACTGAACGTGCTGTACTCGCGAGTGGGCGTCGGCCCCAACCGTCTGCCGGCGTTTCACTCCGCCCGGCGTGCGCGGACATCGGGTTGAACGGGTGGGGCCGGGGCCCGATGTGTGCACGGCCGTGAATAGCTGCAGTGTCTCTCAGGGCTGCTAGTAACGGCCGGCCTGAGTCACAGTTGTGTGTTTTAGGAAAAAATAAAGCGGCAACAGTTCAGTTGCAGACGCGCTCACGTGTGTCCTTAACTGAGGTCATTCAACACACACACACACACACACACACACACACACACACACACACACACACACACACACACACACACACACACACACACACACGGGTTGCACCAAAGTGGGAACCTATCGTGTGTCTGTGTATGTGAGTGTGTCGTGCCTCTAGCCTCTAGTCTCACACACACGCGGCTCGCTACCGTGCACCGCGGTGATGGAGTGGTCTCCGGAAGGTGTTTGCTGATTGGTTGGATGGGAGCGTCTGATGGATGGCGCTGGACTGCGGAGCTCGCGGAAGTTCACGGAAGTGTCGGTGACGCATACAATGACTAACCTCCGGCGACTGCATAGCTTTGTGGTGAGAGTGGTTTGGGAGCATGTGGTGGTGAGGTGCTTGGGTGGGTGGGGAGGGGAGGGTGGTGGTGGTGGGGAGGGGAGGGTGGTGGTGGGGAGGGCTTATGTTGGAAGTGTAATATGGAAGGGTGGGGGGGGGGGGGGGGCTTATGTTGGAAGTGTAATATGGAAGAGTAGTCAGCGTGTTGAGTGCATGTGGAGTACCAAGCGCGGGGCAGTCCTGATTACAAGTCAACACAAAAAAGCCCCCCCCCCCCCATTCACTTCTTCCCAGTCCGTCATCACACACCAAGGACATGGCGGGCCAATCAGGCCAATCGACGATCACTCTGCTTATCTCTGGAAAGAGGGCACCGGGTTTAACTCCGGTTTAAAACCCAGGCTTTGGGTGATGGGCATCAGGGACATGAAGGGGTGTGGGTTGGGGGGGGTTTGGAGAGGTAGGGGGGCGGCGGGGGGGGGGGGTGGGGGGGGGGGGGGGGGGGGAGTGGGTGGAGAGGCGGCGGTGCGTGATGGCAATCCGTAATGACAGTTGAAAGAGTTTTCCAGCCATTCACGTGTCCGGAGAATAGTGGAAATATGGCGCTCTCGGTGCTGCGGATAAATAGCATGGAGGCTGATGAATGGGCTCCTTCAAACACACACAAGACTACGTGACATCATCGCGGTCCTTAAACACACGGCCAATCCCTGACAGATATATGGGCAACTGATGCGGACAAACAAAGAGAAAACAACCGATTTTCACCGGGTTTTTCGCGACCTGGGAATGTGCTCCGAGGACGGCTCGGTGCAGCGGAACAATGCCTAATTCTGTGTGTGTGTGTCATCGGACAGCTGTACACCACATTGAGGCAATCATCTTCAGGGATGATTACTTTCCGTTTCCATAATTGCCACTGAGCGGGTCTGAGTGCTTTCGTTTCTCACTTTGCAGCGCCCCTTCGTTCGCCTGGCCTCCTCGCTGACAACACTCGGAAGAGTCCAACCGAAAGAAGCGCTGCAGTAGTCGTCTCCTAGTACGCCCAAAGCTCACGCTCTTCGACATCCCTCTAAATTGCCTGATTCATCTTGTTTTGGTTTTCTGTTTGCCCTTCATGGCCTTCGCCGCCCCCCCCCCCATCCTCTTCCTCCCGTTGGTTGCTCGGGTGTTTGTCTTGGCGAGGTCGCCTGGTGAGGTTAAGCACTGTTTTTGCTTGCAGTGTCGATAATATTGTGTTCTGACCCCGCTGGGTCCTCCCGCAGGCTTCTTCACTCCTGACTCCTGACCTGCTGAAACCCCCCGGAGACTAAACAGCATAGAATTCAGTGAATACTAGGCACCAGCGAGTGGTGTCCATGCCTACAAGGGCTTACAGGGGTACGGGGGGGGGGGGCAAGTGGGTTAGTCAGCCCGAAGACTCCAGGGTCCTGCTTTGTAACTTCATCACTTTGACCGTTTTTTGCTCCGAGGACATACACGTATATGTGTATAGGTCATCGACTGAGAAGTGCACCGTAAATATGGACACGCCAATGCTTGTTGTTCATGAGCTAACAAGCATCATTTATCGTGTTCCTTTGGCGCATATTTGTGACCTTTGAAATATAGTGTTAGAGGCCTCGGTCTGTCATTCACTGGTCAATCGAGTTTCTTGGCAATGCACTCTGCTATCTATGAGTGAGTTTGTGCAAAAATCTATTATACTACCTTTGCCTCACATAGTCTCCAATATCATGGGTTGTTGAGCATTACAGGACAGTGAATCACATTTTCATTTTTGAAAAACACATGTCACTTCTCGGTACTTCTCGGCACGTGTACACCGATACCGACCCCACCCAGCGAACCCCTAGAGGTCTTGTATGACCTGGCGGAGTGTTAGAGCAGCCACGGACTATGTTTATAAGTGGCACCACCACCACCACCACCACCACCACCACCGCTACTGTTGCTCGCTCCTGTCATGTCCCAACAGGCAAAAAATGGCAAGCGACTGGTCTAGTCGTAATCTGCAGATCTACGCTACGTTGATGGCAAATTCCACCGTTGGATTGGAAACTTTAAAGAACCTACTGGGTCTCGTTGCTCTCCCACCTGCCCAGTGTAATCATTCCCAACTGACCCCCCTTCTCCATCCCCCCGTCATCTGCCGTACACGCGGCCACGGAGAACAATGATTGGTTGCTGCTGCTGCTGCCATGAATGGTGTAGTCTTACGGTGTTACAGTAGAGGGCAGTAACCTAGGCGTCCTACTTTGTCATACATGACTTTGGGATCCTCTT
>PIJE02001889.1:80000-90000 GCA_002895965.2 Coryphaenoides rupestris | reverse complement strand
CCGGGACGTAACGGGGTCGTTCCAGGTACCCGGGTAGGGGAGGGGGAGGGGAGGAGGGGGAGGGGAGGGAGGGAGGGAGGGAGTGAGTGGGGGGGCATTGCAGTTGCATGTTTCAACGCGACGCATGGAATGGCAAACAGTCCTTTTTCTCTCTCTCTCTCTCTCTCTCTCTCTCTCGCTCTCTCTCTCTCTCTCTCTCGCTCTCTCTTTCTCTCTCTCTCTCTCTCTGTCCTTCCCTCAAGAGAACGAACTGCTCTCTCTCTCTTTCTCTCTCTCTCTCTCACGCTCTCTCTCTCTCTCACGCTCTCCTTCTCTTCTCTCTCTCTCCACGCTCTCTCTCTCATCAGAAGAATTCCTCTTTCACTGCAATCCAACATTCTCTCACGTTTCCTCACAGTCTCTCTCTCTCTCTCGCTCTCTCTCGCTCTCTCTCTCTCTCTATCTCTCTAAAGGGCTTTACTGGTGTGCATGGAAGACGTAGTTACTGAGCCCAAACAGCACAGAACATAAAATGAGAGACTAAACTAAACTAATCAAAATATGAGAGAGAGAGACAGAGAGACAGAGAGAGAGAAAGACAGAGAATGAGAGAGACAGAGAGAGAGAGAGAGAGAGAGAGAAGAAGAGAGAGAGAGAGAGAGAGAGAGACAGACAGAGACAACAACTGAAAGAAATGGGATCAATTATTAGTCCTTTGTCCTGGGCCATCTTCCTCATCCTCAGACAATCACAGACCATCACCGTCCCGGCTGTACCTGGGATGGGGAATTAGCATGTTAACCGTGGCAACCAGAGAAATGGACGCTCATATCGTCGCAGGTGTCGCTCGTATCACGTTAAACGACGGATGGATTCAGGTCTGGCGGTGCACCCAGTAGAGAGACAACTCGTCAGTAAATATCAATGTACATTGATACCATGCAGACATCAATATAACCCACTAACGTTACACGTGACAGGAACAGGAAGTAGCTTTACCCTGCTACTGACGATCTGTAAAAAGGGTGTAAAAAAGGTCGCTGGTTCGATCCCCGGGCTCCTCCTCCCCCTCCTAGCTAAGTGTGGAGGTGTCCCTGAGCAAGAAGACACCACCTAACCCTACCTGCTCCTCCTCCTAGCTAAGTGTGGAGGTGTCCCTGAGCAAGACACCACCTAACCCTACCTGCTCCTCCTAGCTAAGTGTGGAGGTGTCCCTGAGCAAGACACCACCTAACCCTACCTGCTCCTCCTCTAGCTAAGTGTGGAGGTGTCCCTGAGCAAGACACCACCTAACCCTACCTGCTCCTCCTAGCTAAGTGTGGAGGTGTCCCTGAGCAAGACACCACCTAACCCTACCTGCTCCTCCTAGCTAAGTGTGGAGGTGTCCCTGAGCAAGACACCACCTAACCCTACCTGCTCCTCCTAGCTAAGTGTGGAGGTGTCCCTGAGCAAGAAGACACCACCTAACCCTACCTGCTCCTCCTCCTAGCTAAGTGTGGAGGTGTCCCTGAGCAAGACACCACCTAACCCTACCTGCTCCTCCTCCTAGCTAAGTGTGGAGGTGTCCCTGAGCAGAGACACCACCTAACCCCTACCTGCTCCTCCTCCTAGCCTAAGTGTGGAGGTGTCCCTGAGCAAGACACCACCTAACCCTACCTGTCTCCCCCTAACTAAGTGTGGAGCGTGTCCGCTGAGCAAGAGACACCAGCCTACCCTTACCTTGCTCCTCTCCTAGCTAAGTGTGGAGGTGTCCTGAGCGACACCTAACCTCCATGCTCCTCCTCCTATAAAGTGTGGAGGTGTTCCTTGAGCAACGACACCACCTAACCCTACCTGTCTTTGGGATAAAGCGATGAATATAATGCATAAATAAGACCATCACGCATCAATTCCGCACACCTGCGCCCCCCGTTAACAAATACATCACTCATTCCTTACCTGTTAAATCCACACAGAGGACAGAGGATGAGAATATTGTGCAGGTTCTGTATAACCTGAACGGTAAGGTAGGTAGGTAGGTAGGTTAGGTGCAGCCTACACGAGAGTCCCTACCCCTGACAGTAGGAGATGAACACACCACACGCGCCGCGCACAACACACACACACACACACACACACACACACACACACAAATCCCTATTATTTCCGGCAATATTTATTCCACTACAGATGTATGGATGGATGACGTGCAAAGGCAAGACACACACACACACGGCCCACACACACACACACACACACACACACACACACACACACACACACACACACACACACACACACAGAGCGTGACTGTGCACCGGTTCAATGGTACAGATAATAAAATATAATAAAAAACATAATAATCACAGGCCAGTCACGGGTCACTGTGTATAAATACCATCATCAGCTGTATGCAGTAGCGGCAGTGACCTCCTCTAGGCCTCCATGTTGCCACAACCTTGTCTCCGGGAAGAGGAAGAGGAGGAGGAGGAGGAGGAGAGAGAGATGGCGGGATGGAGAGAGAGAGGGATGGAGAGAGAGGGACGGAGAGAGACGGATGGAGAGAGAGGGATGGAGGGATGGAGGGGGATGAGAAAGGGATGGAGATAGAGATGGAGGGATGGAGATAGACGGATGGAGAGAGAGGGATGGAGGGATGGAGAGAGAGGGATGGAGGGACGGAGAGAGAGGGATGGAGAGAGAGGGATGGAGAGAGGGGATGGAGGGCATGGAGAGAGGGGGATGGAGGGACGGAGGGATGAGCCTCCTCTTACCTGGGAGGAGGTCGTTGCGCCCCATGACCGCCGCCGTTGCCGTTGCCTGTTGCCGTTGGCGTCGGCGCGCCTTCGTCGTGTCGCACGTTGTCCGCGGCGACGTCCCCCATGTTGGCGCAGCTTTATCCCACAATCCTCTTATTCTTATTCTTCTTCTTCTTCTTCTTCTTCTTCTTCTTTTAATTCGGATGGAGGGTGGTGGATCTTGGATGGAGACGCGCTACATCATGAGGATGAGGATCGGGACGCTGATGCTGACGCTGATGATGAATGATTCACCGAATCAATAATGACAAATCAATCAATCAATCAATCAATCAATCAATCAATCAGACAATAGCATCGATTACGCAGGCCCAGACCAGACCAGACCAGACTAAAAAAAACCCAAAGCGCCGCGTCCAGGCCGCGCGTATAAAGGTGCGCTCCTCTCTCTCCAGACTGGAGCGTACCATGTGCTGCTGGAGGGGGGTGTTGGCCACGCCCCCCCCCCCCGCCCTCACGCCACGCCCCCTCTCACCTAAGCACATGGTACGCCCCAGCCCCCCCCCTCTGGTGGTGGTGGCAAAAACTGCTTCTTTTTTTTGGGTTTAATTTCACTGAATTTTGCAATTAACTCATCAATTAACTCATCAATTTAATTTAATTGAAGGTGGAATGAGGAGAGAGAGGCGAGCACCAGTGTTTGTAGATACATGTAAGATAAGATAGAACTTTATTGATCCCGAAGGAAATCCTTGTGCCAGGTTGCATAGCAAAATAATAAAATAGAGAAATAAACAGAAGAATACAAATAATATAATATTTACAAATTTACTCCTTGGAGTATAAAAATATATTTACCTATATTTGAATTAAATCAAATTGATTACGTATACAAATATAGGTAATATATTTTTATACTTCTCCGCGGACTTACTTGTGATCCTGAAATATAAATGCCACGGTGGTTTATTGGTAATGATTTTTGAAATGAGTGACGATGTTGAAATGAAAATGGATTTGATCGTCATGGATTTTGTTTGTGAATAAAAGTCAACGAATCACTCAATCAAAACTGAATGCGTTTTTTTTATTCATGGAGGCAACGTTTTCATTAGAATATTAACCGTGAACCATATAAAACAAACACATAATACAAAGAGTGCCGTCAGCGGTTGATTATAACTGTACCTTTATTTTTTAATTTAGTGTGAATTCAACGTAATCAAACGAATTTGACCGCTTGCTGTACAACGTCACATGTTGTACACACTGAAATATATGTATCCTACAATAGGCTTACATTGACTTCGTTAAAAAAAAAGTGTATGTAAAATTTCAGTTGAAAATGTCTGCTGTTTAGATTACAGTACAAGAGAGTTTTGGTTCCGTAAGATCACAAATAAACTTAAATATACCGTAAAGCAACAACAAAAACACGTAACCGACATCGTAACTGACACTCCAACGCTCTTCCATGCTTCCAAAATGGCGGCACGTTAAAAGAGGTCGACCTCTCTCACATGTATCTGCCATTTACATCACATCTACAGAATTTGTAATTTACAAATACTGTTCCGGTGACTCAAAGTGGCCGAGCGTCTTTGGCGTGAGCAACGTTTGATGCCCTCTGGCGCCCCCTTCAGGCCCGGGGCAGGAAGCGCAGGTCGATGGGCTTCCCGGGGATCATGAGAGTCCGGGTCTTCGGCTCCACGACGTCATCCGGGTCTTTGGGCAGGACCTCGTAATGCTGCATGAGCTGAGGACAGACAGAGACAGAGGGAGGGGCTTATTCAACATGGAGCGTTTTGCAGACGCTTTCATCCACAGCGACTTACAAGCACAGTACATTTGGTCCAAAGAGACACGAATAGAACACGTTTCAAGTTCTCATCATTGCTAAGTTGACAGCAAGAAAGCTCGGATCAGAACAGTACAAGTACCAGGAATTGAACCAGCAAGTCCTTATTTATTTATTTCTGCACCTTTTCCCTCTCCCCTCCCTCTCTCGCTCCCCACCTCCCTCTCCCTCCCAGACTTCCAACACCCTGTCCTGGGCGCTGTACCAGCTGTCCCGGGACGCCAGGGTCCAGGACCGCCTGCACCGGGAGGTGGTCTCGGTGTGTCCCGGGCACCAGGAGCCCTCCGTGGACCACCTGACCCGGATGCCCTACCTGAAGGCCGTCGTCAAGGAGACCTTGCGGTGAGCCGCCCGTCTGTCTGCCTGTGCCGTCTGTCTGTCTCTCTGTCGGTCTAGCCTGTCTATCTGTCCTGTCTGTCCTGACGGTCTGTCTATCTGTCTGTCTCTCTGTCCTGTCTGTCCTGTCTGTCTATTTGCCGTTTTATGTGCAGTCGAGACGAATGTGAAAGCGACGTCATATCTCAGGACGACTGCGGGCGGTCAGGTGCACGGCAACAGATTATTATGGTCTGGGAGTAACGAGCCCTCTCCTCTGTGTCCCGGCGCAGCATGTACCCCGTCGTCCCCGGCAACGGACGTCTGGCGGTGGAGAACGACGTCTACGTCGGAGACTACTGGTTCCCCAAGGGAGTGAGTTGACTGTTCACCTCGCTGGACCCGCGCCGCACACACACACACACACACACACACACACACACACACACACACACACACACACACACACACACACACACACACACACACACACACACACACACACACACACACACACACACACACACACAGTATCAGAAATTAGATAAGGGAAATTTCTATCTCTCTCTGTCCGCCCCTATGTCTCTCCACCCCCCCCTCCTCTCTCTCTCTATTTCAATTCAATTTCAATTAAATTCTGTCTCTCCACACCCCTCCCCCCACCTCTCTCTCTCTCTCTGTCTGTCTCTGTCTCTCTCTCTCTGTCTGTCTCTACGTCTCTCTCTCCCCCACCAGACCCAGTTCCACCTGTGCCACTACGAGGCGAGCCACGACGCCACGGAGTTCCGGGCGTCCGAGCGCTTCGCCCCCGAGCGCTGGCTCCGTGACCGGGCCCCCGGTGTGTCCCGGGGGCCCCGCGGCCTGGCCCCGGGGCCCTGCGGCCACGCCCCCCACCCCTACTCGTCCATACCCTTCGGGGTGGGCGTGCGAGCCTGCCTGGGCAAGCGGGTGGCCGAGCTGGAGATGTTCTTCACGCTGTCCAGGGTGTGTGTGTGTGTGTGTGTGTGTGTGTGTGTGTGTGTGTGTGTGTGTGTGTGTGTGTGTGTGTGTGTTTTACATGGAGGCAACGTTTTCATTAGAATATTAACCGTGAACCATATAAAACAAACACATAATACAAAGAGTGCCGTCAGCGGTTGATTATAACTGTACCTTTATTTTTTAATTTAGTGTGAATTCAACGTAATCAAACGAATTTGACCGCTTGCTGTACAACGTCACATGTTGTACACACTGAAATATATGTATCCTACAATAGGCTTACATTGACTTCGTTAAAAAAAATGTGTATGTAAAATTTCAGTGGAAAATTTCTGCCGTTTAGATTACAGTACAAGAGAGTTTTGGTTCCCGTAAGATCACAAATAAACTTAAATATACCGTAAAGCAACAACAAAAACACGTAACCGACATCGTAACTGACACTCCAACGCTCTTCCATGCTTCCAAAATGGCGGCACGTTAAAAGAGGTCGACCTCTCTCACATGTATCTGCCATTTACATCACATCTACAGAATTTGTAATTTACAAATACTGTTCCGGTGACTCAAAGTGGCCGAGCGTCTTTGGCGTGAGCAACGTTTGATGCCCTCTGGCGCCCCCTTCAGGCCCGGGGCAGGAAGCGCAGGTCGATGGGCTTCCCGGGGATCATGAGAGTCCGGGTCTTCGGCTCCACGACGTCATCCGGGTCTTTGGGCAGGACCTCGTAATGCTGCATGAGCTGAGGACAGACAGAGACAGAGGGAGGGGCTTATTCAACATGTGTTTTCTATTTCTTCATCTCACACACACACACACACACACACACACACACACACACACACACACACACACACACACACACACACACACACACACACACACACACACACACACACACACACACACACACACACACCCTGGACAGCGTGAAGAACATCTCCAGCTCGGCCACCCGCTTGCCCAGGCAGGCTCGCACGCCCACCCCGAAGGGTATGGACGAGTAGGGGTGGGGGGCGTGGCCGCAGGGCCCCGGGGCCAGGCCGCGGGGCCCCCGGGACACACCGGGGGCCCGGTCACGGAGCCAGCGCTCGGGGGCGAAGCGCTCGGACGCCCGGAACTCCGTGGCGTCGTGGCTCGCCTCGTAGTGGCACAGGTGGAACTGGGTCTGGTGGGGGAGAGAGAGACGTAGAGACAGACAGAGAGAGAGAGACAGAGACAGACAGAGAGAGAGAGAGAGGTGGGGGGAGGGGTGTGGAGAGACAGAAATTTCCCTTATCTAATTTCTGATACTGTGTGTGTGTGTGTGTGTGTGTGTGTGTGTGTGTGTGTGTGTGTGTGTGTGTGTGTGTGTGTGTGTGTGTGTGTGTGTGTGTGTGTGTGTGTGTGTGTGTGTGTGTGTGTGTGTGTGTGTGTGTGTGTGTGTGTGTGTGTGTGTGTGTGTGTGTGTGCGTGCGCGCGGGTCCAGCGAGGTGAACAGTCAACTCACTCCCTTGGGGAACCAGTAGTCTCCGACGTAGACGTCGTTCTCCACCGCCAGACGTCCGTTGCCGGGGACGACGGGGTACATGCTGCGCCGGGACACAGAGGAGAGGGCTCGTTACTCCCAGACCATAATAATCTGTTGCCGTGCACCTGACCGCCCGCAGTCGTCCTGAGATATGACGTCGCTTTCACATTCGTTTCAACTGCACATAAAACGGCAGATAGACAGACAGGACAGACAGGACAGAGAGACAGACAGATAGACAGACCGTCAGGACAGACAGGACAGATAGACAGGCTAGACCGACAGAGAGACAGACAGACCGCACAGGCAGACAGACGGGCGGCTCACCGCAAGGTCTCCTTGACGACGGCCTTCAGGTAGGGCATCCGGGTCAGGTGGTCCACGGAGGGCTCCTGGTGCCCGGGACACACCGAGACCACCTCCCGGTGCAGGCGGTCCTGGACCCTGGCGTCCCGGGACAGCTGGTACAGCGCCCAGGACAGGGTGTTGGAAGTCTGGGAGGGAGAGGGAGGGAGGGAGGGAGGTGGGGAGCGAGAGAGGGAGGGGAGAGGGAAAAGGTGCAGAAATAAATAAATAAGGACTTGCTGGTTCAATTCCTGGTACTTGTACTGTTCTGATCCGAGCTTTCTTGCGGTCAACTTAGCAATGATGAGAACTTGAAACGTGTTCTATTCGTGTCTTTTTGTACTCTTTGGACCAAATGTACTGTGCTTGTAAGTCGCTGTGGATGAAAGCGTCTGCAAAACGCTCCGATTGTGAATAAATCAAGTGAGAAATCGGTTCACTTTCTCATCCGCGACCACGACTTCTTTCTGCGACCTGAGGTGTCGCCCCCTGCAGGCCGGGAGACGGAATGCAGGCTGCATCGGCCTCGTCGCTCCTAATCGCCCCCCCCCCTGCTCAGGTTCAGCCCTAAACTGAACCTGAACAACCAACATGTCCGCCAGCGGGAACAGGAATGCTGCCAGACCGGCCCCTGGGTTGATTCCACAGGAGCTCTGCAGCAACACGTGGGCGTTCTCTCTCTCTCTCTCTCTCTCTCTCTCTCTCTCTCTCTCTCTCTCTCTCTCTCTCCTTCTCCCCCATCTCTCTCTCTCTCTCTCCCGAGAGAGAGAGAGAGATGGGGGAGAGAGGAGAGAGAGAGCATTACGAGGTCCTGCCCAAAGACCCGCCCACATGTTGAATAAGCCCCTCCCTCTGTCTCTGTCTGTCCTCAGCTCATGCAGCATTACGAGGTCCTGCCCAAAGACCCGGATGACGTCGTGGAGCCGAAGACCCGGACTCTCATGATCCCCGGGAAGCCCATCGACCTGCGCTTCCTGCCCCGGGCCTGAAGGGGGCGCCAGAGGGCATCAAACGTTGCTCACGCCAAAGACGCTCGGCCACTTTGAGTCACCGGAACAGTATTTGTAAATTACAAATTCTGTAGATGTGATGTAAATGGCAGATACATGTGAGAGAGGTCGACCTCTTTTAACGTGCCGCCATTTTGGAAGCATGGAAGAGCGTTGGAGTGTCAGTTACGATGTCGGTTACGTGTTTTTGTTGTTGCTTTACGGTATATTTAAGTTTATTTGTGATCTTACGGAACCAAAACTCTCTTGTACTGTAATCTAAACAGCAGACATTTTCAACTGAAATTTTACATACACTTTTTTTTTAACGAAGTCAATGTAAGCCTATTGTAGGATACATATATTTCAGTGTGTACAACATGTGACGTTGTACAGCAAGCGGTCAAATTCGTTTGATTACGTTGAATTCACACTAAATTAAAAAATAAAGGTACAGTTATAATCAACCGCTGACGGCACTCTTTGTATTATGTGTTTGTTTTATATGGTTCACGGTTAATATTCTAATGAAAACGTTGCCTCCATGAATAAAAAAAACGCATTCAGTTTTGATTGAGTGATTCGTTGACTTTTATTCACAAACAAAATCCATGACGATCAAATCCATTTTCATTTCAACATCGTCACTCATTTCAAAAATCATTACCAATAAACCACCGTGGCATTTATATTTCAGGATCACAAGTAAGTCCGCGGAGAAGTATAAAAATATATTACCTATATTTGTATACGTAATCAATTTGATTTAATTCAAATATAGGTAAATATATTTTTATACTCCAAGGAGTAAATTTGTAAATATTATATTATTTGTATTCTTCTGTTTATTTCTCTATTTTATTATTTTGCTATGCAACCTGGCACAAGGATTTCCTTCGGGATCAATAAAGTTCTATCTTATCTTACATGTATCTACAACATGTTTAATTATATGATGAGTTAATTGATGAGTTAATTGCAATAAAATTCAGTGAAATTAAACCCAAAAAAAAGAAGCAGTTTTTGCCACCACCACCAGAGGGGGGGGGCTGGGGCGTACCATGTGCTTAGGTGAGAGGGGGCGTGGGGGGGGGGGGCGTGGCCAACACCCCCCTCCAGCAGCACATGGTACGCTCCAGTCTGGAGAGAGAGGAGCGCACCTTTATACGCGCGGCCTGGACGCGGCGCTTTGGGTTTTTTTTAGTCTGGTCTGGTCTGGTCTGGGCCTGCGTAATCGATGCTATTGTCTGATTGATTGATTGATTGATTGATTGATTGATTGATTTG
>PIJE02001889.1:72500-75000 GCA_002895965.2 Coryphaenoides rupestris | reverse complement strand
AGGGTGTGTGTGTGTGTGTGTGTGCCTGAGAGTGTGAGTCAGTCTGTGTGTGCGTCAGTGTGTGTGTGTGTGCGTGTGTTTAATGTATACGATTTGGTTTCGCTCCGATCGTTTCCGCCAAGCTTTTGTTTGACCCCAGCGTGACCCCCCGGCGTGACCCCCGGCGTGACCCCACCGTGTCCACGCCGCCCAGCAGCAGCTCCGTGGCGCTGGTGTAGATCTCTCCGAGCGGCAGCGTGTCCGAGGACAGCAGGTGCGTCAGGTACCCGCCCCCGGCTCCGCCCACTTCCTCCTCGCCGCGCTCCGCTCGCTCCGCTAAGTCACGTAGCTTCCTGTCGACCAGCGCGTTAGCTGTACGACACGATAGAACTTACATTAACATAAATGCATAAAACACAGGGTTACGTCACGGTGTGTGTGTGTGTGTGTGTGTGTGTGTGTGTGTGTGTGGTGTGTGTGTGTGTTTGGTGGCTGGTTTAAGCAGCCTCACCTGGCCCCAGGGAGCATCTGGAGGTTGGGTGAGGCTGCACACCAGTGGTGCATTGTCTTAATCAACGGCACACAGGTTAAACCGGCCGTCACCCCACACACACACACACACACACACTCGGGGAGAGCGCTAGCATGCCAGCTATGCACCACCTCGTCTGTCTACATTCAACGACATGACCTGTGACCTGATATTGGAGGAGCCCTGGAAAAGCCACTTTCGTAGCATGTAGCAAGCAACCAATGCTACAGTTAAGCATAAAACTACGAGTCCGTGCTAACGGCAGCGCCAGCGGCGGTGCCAACGGCGGTGCTAACAGCGTCCGAACCCTCAACGGCGGTTCCAACGGCGGTGCTCGCGGCGGCGGCGGCGGCAACTCGCTCACCCACGTCGCTGATGTCGTCCCAGGCCTGGACGAAGCGGCCCCAGAAGGGCAGCACGCGGCGGGTCCAGCGCGGCAGGAAGATGACCGTCTCGGACAGCGTTAGCATGGTGTTGACCGCCGCGATGAAGCGCAGTGTCTCCCGCGGCACCTCCTCGCTCAGGCAGCCCAGCCGCGTCTCAAACAAGATGGCGGAGATGCCTGGGGTAAACAAAGGCGGGAAGGAAAGACTGAATGAGGGTGGGATGATCGTGATTCGCACCGTCAATTAATTATTATTAATAGTACTTGGCATCATTTAGCATATTGTTTGTTCTTAGATGTCGGTGCTGCACCGACACGTCTGCTCTTATCTCAGCTATGATGCAGACAACCTAGCAATTATGAAACTCGTTCTATTAACCTTGCAGCTATGAATGCTTGAAACCTGCTCTATCTTATCTTTATGTATCACAGTGATTTATTGCTGTCTCTCCTTCAGCAAATATACTCTTTGTTAGTCGCTTTGGATGAAAGCGTCTGCCAAATGCCCTAAATGTAAATGCAGTGATAGATGGTATATAAGAGAATAGACCGTAAAATAGTGGCATTATACAGTAATATCACGACTAAGAGGTGGCAATGGGTTGTGGGTAAAAGAAAACGTTTGACCGCGGCGCAATCGAATCACGAATCGGCTTGCGGGCTACTTGGCCGGTGAGGTCATCCTCAGGGACACTCCAATATGTGCACACACACGCACACACACACACACACACACAGTGTCTAAAGGTCAGGCCCCTAAAGAGTCAGGCCCCAGCCAAGCGGGGAACAATGCAGCCCTTTCTCGCCAGGATAGGAGGGGTTAGGGGTCTAACAAGGGTCAGTTGTGAGAGGGAGGAGGGGGCCGATCAGATGGATTGTGAAAGGTCTGAGCAGAGACGGGACAAAAAAGGGGAATTTCCAGTTAACCTGAAAAGTGAATCATCCGTACGAGAACCAGAATATTTTGCTTTGTTGTCATTCGTCGGTTCATCGGAGGCTCTTGTTTGAATTAGATTTTCCGAATTTAAAAGGTGCTATTGATAAATTTTTTATGTAGGCGAATAATAAAATAAAAAAACGGCTAGGAGGGGGCGTGCGACATCAAATGACCGAATGTTGTCAATGTTACCCAATTGCACCTTTATAATCGTCCAAATTTCCAAATTTCCACAATGCACCAAAGGGGGTGCGGGGGGGTCTCTCGACGGCCACAAGCAGAACACAACAAACAAACAAACAAACGACGAATACAACAAACAAACGCACGAAGGAACATCGGCGACGACGGCGGTGGCGTTCCCGAACTTTCGCCAAAACTACCGCCGGAGTCGTCGTCGTCGGTTCGGCCGTTTTGCTCCTCACCTTCGAAGCCGAACTTGTAGAGTTCGTCCTGCAGATTGGAGACGGTGCCGTCGCCCTCGGGACTGCGCTGTCGTAGGAGCTCCACGCGGCCGATCAGGTCGCCCACCACCTGGTGGATGACGCCGGCGTAGGCGTTGGACGCCGCCTGCTTCAGAAGCAGGGGGTTGAGCGCCTGGCGGATGCGGTACCACTCCTCCCCGGTGCTGGGGGTGGAAACGGAGGAGGTTGGAACGGCCCCACCT
>PIJE02001889.1:17500-70000 GCA_002895965.2 Coryphaenoides rupestris | reverse complement strand
TATAGACTAACATGTACTGTGTTCTATAGACTAACATGTACTGTGTTCTATAGACTAACATGTACTGTGTTCTATAGGTTAACATGTACTGTGTTCTATAGACTAACATGTACTGTGTTCTATAGGTTAACATGTACTGTGTTCTATAGACTAACATGTACTGTGTTCTATAGACTAACATGTACTGTGTTCTATAGGTTAACATGTACTGTGTTCTATAGACTAACATGTACTGTGTTCTATAGGTTAACATGTACTGTGTTCTATAGACTAACATGTGATTCTATTTATATCAGATTTAGTTTTTATTTTGTTTATTCATGTCGTTTTACCATAGTCATACCTAGGTGTATTGTGTAGGGAATGCGCACAGGTACTGTGATTTTGAATTCTGAGCCTTAGGAGAAATGTTAACATTGTACTGCTGTTCTATAGACTAAGACATGACTTTTACAAATGGTTGGCGATATAGGAAGATTTAACAACCGGTATGATCTCCCGTTCTGCCCTAGTACTTTTCTTGCGCTTACGACTTTAAACTCTTAGCATGCAATTCGGATTCATATGAGGAAGTACTACTTGCTCCAGGGGGTTAAAAAAGGCTCCAATTAGGTCGAACGGTCCTGTACGATTGTTAGTTCCTAACTTCTGCCACCCCAGCTAACTTAGGTACTGTGTTCGTAATTATAGACTAAACATGTACTGCTTGCTTTCTAATTAGGACTTTGGTGTGACGTGTTGCGTATAGCCAGAACAGTCCCTCAAATGTTGCTACTTGTTTCATTACTAGACGTACATGTACTTGTGTTCCATAGCAGCAGTAACTATGTACTGTTTTCTATAGCTTATAATGAACATGTACTGTTTAGATCACCCCATATTAGACTTAGATCGATATTTACTTGTTCTATTCGGCTACACGACCCTAACAGTGTACTTGTTCTATAGACTATTACATTATAGACACGTGTAGACTAATGCAGCATGTGACCAGTAGCAATCCACTGTGTGGAGTACTTACTTGATGTCCACTCGCCACATCTGGGTTATCAGTTAGCGGGTGCGACACGCTTGAAGGCATCCTATCCTGGTAATGTTCGGACAATTGCTCAAACTGTTACATAAGGGCCTTTCTCTTGCACTTATGGCATTTTTTGTTATTAGCTCGTTGAATAGATTGGTCTTACGACAGGCAACCGTGGACGAACACAATCTTAGCCATACCACTTAATGCTGCCTAGCTTCCAGTAGGTTGATATAGGGCTTTTCTTTGACCTCAGTCATAACCGCGGCTATAGATGCAGTGCCTGAGCTGTCGTAGGGGTATTTGTGGTTGACCGTTAAGGCCCCTCAACTCGAGACTTTACCTCAGGAAGATACCTTGAGTTTTATCGTATCGTCCGAAAGATAGGAAATTCTCCAGCTTTTTTGGCATGATTGTAGACTCCTGTAGTTGAGGTGATAAGTGTTAGTTATAGAAAGTAGACCCAGTGAGAATTATCTGGTTAGATTATGGGGTACTCACTCTGCTTAGAAGAGCAGGCAGGTCATTGTAGTACTATACTATGGTGCCTATGCCCACGATAACATTTATTACTCTTAATTTCTACATTTAGATCATTATGTTTATTCTAGTTCTCGCGCCTAGTTTCCTATTTCCCTAAGACCTCGCAGATCTACCATCTCCGAGTATTGGAATTGCGCAACGGCATTGTTCTATACTCCTATCCGAAAAACCATGTTTTCTACGGTCCTGGGTGGAGGTTGTGTTTAATTATGGTGTGCTAGTCACCCTTTCTTTTTAAGTTTAACATTGATCGATTCAAGGCTTTAAGCGAGATCTCAAAGCGACAACACTTGAATTACATCCCAAAAATTTCACGAGTTTCTTGATATTCGCATTTGTCAAAGCAACCACCGCCCACTCCCACAAATAAACAGCTTACATTTACCTATGCCACATTTGTATCATTATTGATATGGCAATTTGGCATACGCTTTGTTACCCAATTGTTCTAGTTCGATAAACCTGTTTTCTTAAAGATAATAACAATTAAAGATAAGAATATTAGATTCTTCCACATCGAACTTGAATATAAACGAGCTGTTTTTGACTCATGTACTGTGTTCTATAGACTAACATGTACTGTGTTCTATATAACATGTACTGTGTTCTATAGACTAACATGTACTGTGTTCTATAGACTAACATGTACTGTGTTCTATAGACTAACATGTACTGTGTTCTATAGACTAACATGTACTGTGTTCTATAGACTAACATGTACTGTGTTCTATAGACTAACATGTACTGTGTTCTATAGACTAACATGTACTGTGTTCTATAGACTAACATGTACTGTGTTCTATAGACTAACATGTACTGTGTTCTATAGACTAACATGTACTGTGTTCTATAGACTAACATGTACTGTGTTCTATAGACTAACATGTACTGTGTTCTATAGACTAACATGTACTGTGTTCTATAGACTAACATGTACTGTGTTCTATAGACTAACATGTACTGTGTTCTATAGACTAACATGTACTGTGTTCTATAGACTAACATGTACTGTGTTCTATAGACTAACATGTACTGTGTTCTATAGACTAACATGTACTGTGTTCTATAGACTAACATGTACTGTGTTCTATAGACTAACATGTACTGTGTTCTATAGACTAACATGTACTGTGTTCTATAGACTAACATGTACTGTGTTCTATAGGTTAACATGTACTGTGTTCTATAGACTAACATGTACTGTGTTCTATAGGTTTAACATGTACTGTGTTCTATAGACTAACATGTACTGTGTTCTATAGGTTAACATGTGCTGTGTTCTATGGACTAACATGTACTGTGTTC
The DNA here is from genome assembly GCA_002895965.2 of Coryphaenoides rupestris. Classification (NCBI taxonomy): domain Eukaryota; kingdom Metazoa; phylum Chordata; class Actinopteri; order Gadiformes; family Macrouridae; genus Coryphaenoides; species Coryphaenoides rupestris. The sequence continues at coordinate 67,128 of PIJE02001889.1, read as the reverse complement.
TATAGGCTAACATGTACTGTGTTCTATAGGTTAACATGTACTGTGTTCTATAGGCTAACATGTACTGTGTTCTATAGGCTAACATGTACTGTGTTCTATAGACTAACATGTACTGTGTTCTATAGGTTAACATGTACTGTGTTCTATAGGCTAACATGTACTGTGTTCTATAGGCTAACATGTACTGTGTTCTATAGACTAACATGTACTGTGTTCTATAGACTAACATGTACTGTGTTCTATAGACTAACATGTGTTCTATAGACTAACATGTACTGTGTTCTATAGACTAACATGTGTTCTTATAGGTTAAACATGTTACTGTGTTCTATAGACTAACATGTGTTCTATAGGTTAACATGTACTGTGTTCTATAGACTAACATGTACTGTGTTCTATAGACTAACATGTACTGTGTTCTATAGGTTAACATGTACTGTGTTCTATAGACTAACATGTACTGTGTTCTATAGACTAACATGTACTGTGTTCTATAGACTAACATGTGTTCTATAGGTTAACATGTACTGTGTTCTATAGACTAACATGTGTTCTATAGGTTAACATGTACTGTGTTCTATAGACTAACATGTGTTCTATAGGTTAACATGTACTGTGTTCTATAGACTAACATGTACTGTGTTCTATAGACTAACATGTACTGTGTTCTATAGGTTAACATGTACTGTGTTCTATAGACTAACATGTACTGTGTTCTATAGACTAACATGTACTGTGTTCTATAGGTTAACATGTACTGTGTTCTATAGACTAACATGTACTGTGTTCTATAGACTAACATGTACTGTGTTCTATAGACTAACATGTACTGTGTTCTATAGGTTAACATGTACTGTGTTCTATAGACTAACATGTACTGTGTTCTATAGACTAACATGTACTGTGTTCTATAGGTTAACATGTACTGTGTTCTATAGACTAACATGTACTGTGTTCTATAGACTAACATGTACTGTGTTCTATAGACTAACATGTGTTCTATAGGTTAACATGTGTGTTCTATCGGCGAACATGTTAGGCTATGTTATGTTCTGCAGATCCAAACACGTCTCTTTTGACCTACATACCTCCATGTGCTGTACACACAGGCGGACCCTCTCTGTGTGTGTGTGTGTGTGTGTGTGTGTGAGAGAGTGAGAGTGTGTGTGCGCGCACGTGCGTATGCGCGTGCGTGTGTGCGTGCGTGCGTGTGTTACTTGACGTGGAGGCCGTAGGCGCTGCCCCTCAGCTGGCGGTACTCGAGCCAGTGGGGCAGCAGCACGCGGACCGGGTAGCGGCCCTCCTGCCGGACCACCTGGGCGATCAGCTCGGCCGACGCCACGTTCACCATGTCGAACGGCCCGAACTGGGAGCGCCAGATAGGGCCGTACAGACGCCGGTGTTCCGTCTGAGAGAGAGAGAGAGAGAGAGAGAGGGGGTAGAGAGAGAGTGAGATGTGTGTGTGCGAGAGATAGTGTGTGTGTGTGTGTGTGTGTGTGTGTGTGAGAGATAGTGTGTGTGTGTGTGTGTGTGTGAGAGATAGTGTGTGTGTGTGTGTGTGTGTGTGAGAGATAGTGTGTGTGTGTGAGATAGTGTGTGTGTGTGTGTGTGTGTGTGTGTGTGTGTGTGAGAGATAATGTGTGTGTGTGTGAGAGATAATGTGTGTGTGTGTGTGAGAGATAATGTGTGTGTGTGTGAGAGATAGTGTGTGTGTGTGTGAGAGATAGTGTGTGTGTGTGTGAGAGATAATGTGTGTGTGTGTGAGAGATAATGTGTGTGTGTGTGTGTGAGAGAGAGATAGTGTGTGTGTGTGAGAGAGAGATAGTGTGTGTGTGTGAGAGATAGTGTGTGTGTGTGTGTGAGAGATAATGTGTGTGTGTGTGTGTGTGTGAGAGATAGTGTGTGTGTGTGAGAGATAATGTGTGTGTGTGTGTGAGAGAGAGATAGTGTGTGTGTGTGTGTGTGTGTGAGTGTGTGTGTGAGATAGTGTGTGTGTGTGAGATAGTGTGTGTGTGTGAGATAGTGTGTGTGTGTGTGTGTGTGAGATAGTGTGTGTGTGACCATGTTCATTTAATTAACATGTTGACTGAATTAAATTGTAAAGTTACTACAATAAGTTAGGATTGCACTCACTCCTATAAAAGACATCTCTGCTGTACCTGACTGTGATCTTATTATAATAACTTACAGCAGCACAGTAAGTACACGCTGCATACGTGCAACAACTTCATCTGAACGTCAGTATTTCATATTTCACCTCCCTGTGGTATTTCAGGCCAACATGTTGACCCCCGTGTACCTCTGGGTGGTGTTACTGTTGTGTCTTTATTGTGTCTCCGCATTGCACATTGTGTCAGTAAAATGGGTTAAGTGGAGGAGCAAGAGGTGGTGGTGGAGGTGGAGGAGCAGGAGCAGGAGGTGGAGGAGCAGGAGCAGGAGGTGGAGGAGGAGGAGGAGGGTGGACCACCCTGTGTACCTGCATGGCGTGGCTCCTGTCCGCATAGCCCCTGATGAAGAGCCAGTAGGCGGTCTGGGCCGTGCTGGGTCCCGGGAGGTCGTCTATGGTCCTCCTGCGGGTCTTGGTCGGACCCGCAGCCTCCACATGCACGTGTCTGGGTCCGGGGGGTCCGGGGGGTCCAGGGGGTCTGTGGGGTCCGGGTCCGGGTCCGAGGAGTCCGGGGGGTCGGGAACGGAGGACGTTGACCGCCGCCAGACGAGCGCGTCTCAGCGTCATGTCGACGCGCGTCTCGCTCGGAGCTGCGCTGATTTTTTATAGAGCGGCGCGCCGCCCTGCCGCGCCGCGCCGCTAGGGGGCGGAGATGAGGCGAGTTAAGTTTTTTATTCTGACACTGAACACACTTTTGTTTTAGCTCCAATTGTCCCATGAGTTGAAAGCACAGATCTGAGACTTTTTCTACGGACACAAAAGGCCCGTTTCTCTCAAATTGTGTTCACACACTTGTTTAAATCTGTGTCGGTGAGCCGAGATGATCCATCCACCTGACAGGTGTGGCGTATCAATCATCTGATTAGACAGCATGATTATTGCACAGGTGTACCTTAGGCTGGTCACAATAAAAGGCCACTCTTCTACAATGTGCAAGTTTTCATCACAGAGCACAATGCCACAAGTTTTGGGGGAACGTGCAATCGGCACGCAGACTGCAGGAATGTCCACCGGAGCCGTTGCCCGTGAACTGAATGTTCATGTCTCTACCGTAAGCCGTCTCCAAGTCTCGTTTCCGAAAGAATTTGGCAGCACGGCCGACCGGCCTCAACGCCGCAGACCACGTGCCGCGATCCTGAGGCCCATTGTTGTGCCATTCATCCACCACCACCACCATCACCTCATGTTGCAGCATGATGATGCACGGGCCCCATGTTGCAAGGATCTGTACACCATTCCTGGAAGCTGAAAACATCCCAGTTCTTGCATGGCCTCCACACTCCCCGGGCACGTCACCCATTGAGCATGCACTTGGCGCAGCCATTGAAGAGGAGTGGACCAACATTTCACAATCAATAACCTGATCAACTCCATGCGAAGGAGACGTGTTGCACTGCGTGAGGCAAATGGTGGTCACACCAGATACTGACTGGTTTTCTGACCCCCCCCCCTCCTGCATATCTGTGAAATCCACACTTCAGTGCCTATAAATGTCTCTTTTCAAGATAAAACTGCACATTTTAGAAGAGTGGCTTTTTATTGTGACCAGCCTAAGCCACACCTGTGCAATAATAAAAAATAACTAGTTATTCATATAAAAAGTAGTTCCACCAATGTATTTCTGATGCTTAAAGAAATATTAAAAATAAAATGTATTACACTTCAATTATTGCCAAATTGTTTTTGCTGACTGAATATCTTTTCTATATTTTTATACTTCTCCGAGGACTTAGACTTACTGTGCATTTGTAAATCTGTTATTTTATTTCTGTTATTCTGTTTATTTCTCTATTGTTTTATTCTATTGCTATGCAACCTGGAGCTATCTGTAGCCAATCAGATGGCTGCTTTCGTAATCAATGACCGTGATTTCCCTTTCCTGAGTTTATTTTTCAGAGAATGGCGATGCAAAGAACGGTGTTGAGATGGTGACGTTTAGGGTCAACTGAGAAAAGAAATGAAAAAACAGACAAACAAAATCGTCAGTTACGACACAAATAGAATGACGTTCATTTACCGCATTCATACGTTACACACATTTACGAACAATCAATCGTGTTGTGGCTGCATGAAGAAAAAACCAAACGCACCCCGATGTGAAATAAATATCCTTTATTTTTTTCGTCATAGCGGTAACCGTTTATTTTAACTACGAACGCAGATCGTCGACAGTTCCGTTAGTCCCGCGGTTTCCCGCCAAAAACAACAACAGCAACGGCCGCCATCCAGGGGCCGTCGTGTCGTCCTCTGACCGGGACCCGACCATGCAATAAATCTCCCGATTTTTAAAAAAAGAAAGAAAATAAAAAAAATATATCTTAAAAAATTATGCGTACCACTGATATACAGATCTGATATAAACAAGCTTAATTGGTCACCAACCAATCAGAATTAGAAACATGGCTTCTTTAACAATACACAGAGACCAAATGTGTGAGATACAAGTGTATTTTGCCGTTAAAAGGGGTACATTTTTTTTTTTTTTTTTAAATCATTTACATTTATACATCTTTATTTTTCATTATTTTCTTTTTTACTCCCTCCCCACCCCCACCTCCACCTCCCCCACCGTCTGAACGCTTACGCGGATGGTGTGTTCTCCACACACACACACACACACACACACACACACACACACACACACACACACACACACACACACACACACACACACACACACACACACACACACACACACACACACACACACACACACACACACACACACACACGGTGGCAACAGTGGCTACAGACATAAGATAATCATTTTGTATTTTGTAGGTCCGATTGCCGTTCGGCAAATGCTCCGTGTTGTGGTACCTGGGGGGGGGGGGGGGTCGGGGGGTTCTGGTGTGAAAGTATAGGCCATCTGCCGGTGAAACCAAAGCATTACATTCATCTGAAGAAATCAAGAATTCAGAAATCAAGTGTCGAGTCCCACGCCCAACGACAACGACATCGGTGTGTGCGTGAACACAAAACAGACCTGTGTGCGAAAGCTTGAATGAATTTTCTGTGCAAACAAAAAACTAAAAAACCACAAAGTTCATCCTTGCAGACAAAGCGTTGCGCATCGTCTGGACAGAAAAGCACTTCGCCGAATAGGAACGGCAGAGAAACACGAGCGAATCGTAACTCGTCGTGTGCCCAGCCAGCCGCCTCGTCGTCGTCAGCCCCGGACTAGCGTTGAGCAACGACCACCAAAGGTTCTGGGTTTCATCCCACAAGCTAAACCCGTTCGGTACCCGTGAGCAAGACGCCTAACTGACCCCTGACTGCGGTGTAATGACGTGTGTCTAAGTTAGTCGTGATGGATGACTAACTTAAAGCATCTGCTCAACTGCTAAGTCCGGAGAGAGTCAGGCGTATATTATTAATATTATCGTTATTATAATTTTTTTGTCGGCTTGGGTGATTACCCAAAAGCATGACTTGAACAGAGAAGTGAGGCGTGACTGCAAGCGAAGAAAAAGTTGTTCCGTCGATAAACAAGTGATTTACCCTGAACTCCTGTCCGAAACGTCAATGTTCCAGGAAAACATCCACATCTGAACCGCACACTTTACGCAACATTTCACTGTTCCAAAAAACCCGGGAAAAAAACAAAAACAAACATATTAAGACATATTTTCCACTGAATATCTCGCCGACGTCTTTTGGCAACAAATAAAATCATGCAAACCAAGTAAAATGTAGAGAGATTGCAGTGCTGCAGATATGGACAGAACGTAAAATGCATTTTTATGTCGCCATGCAGAATTCGCTTGGTCAGACGAGGCTCACGAAACACACGCCTGCATCCATCACATCAACATTAGCCCGACAAAACCAACCAAGGCTATTGAAGGACTTGTAATTATCCCCACGTGGAACAAAGCCCACCAAAGCAACAAAACAACCGTTTTTTTGTCTCGTGTACACAGCAAGTGGCGTTCAAATCAGTACGATTCCATGGATGAAATAAATTAATATGGAGCTTTTGCGAAGCGCAGATGACAGAGGTTCTTACATCTTTGCCGAGCTATCTGGACAGGGCTTGTGCATCGCAATAACCGCCGCCATTTTGGGAGGATAGGAGGTTTGGAATGTTCGTTATGTTGTTCGTAGTTTCTCACAATTGTTTGGTCATCGTAATTAATCGTGAAATGATTAGTCGTTACGGGGGGAGACATTTTGCTTTTCGTTAGCCTATAGGCTATGGAACTGTATTGATCCCGAAGGAAATTCTTGTGCCAGGTTGCATAGCAATAGAATAAAACAATAGAGAAATAAACAGTAGAACAATAAAAATATAACAACAGATTTACCAATTTAGGTCGATATAGGATCTTGCAGTACTACAACTCTTGAGTCCTCTCAAAATGGCAGAGTATCGCAGATGAAAAAGCGACAGAATGATGCATTCTGGTGTACAAGCCCTACAGGAGTTCAGGCCACACAGGTCTTTGTCTGTTGAGAAGGACGGCGTGAAGGGAAGACAGTTTGCAGATGTTGAAATCTATTTACCGTTGGAGGACATTCGAGCTTGGGCCAATCCGGTACAATCCAATCAAATGTGTTTTTGCACAAAGACTGCGTCCGGTACGACAGTGTGGATGTGGGGTGATCGCAATTAAGCCTTGTACCGTTGAAGAAAATGAAAATAAAATGAAAATTAAAGGAGGTAAGTGCGGTTGTATCTACTCTGTCAAAGGGCGTACAAAAAAGGCATGTGTTGCAAAAAAATTAAAAAAAAAAGCATATGAACAAAAACGAAATATTTAACACAATGTACCGAGCCTGTGGTTGTTCATTTCATTGTACCAGACGTGAGCGAGCGTTTCGGATATTCTGACTTTTGTGTTTTGTGAGGCATTCAAAGTAAAAAAAGAAAAATCTGTGTCATAGGATATTATTATAACTCTGGCGGGAAAAATAAAAGAACCTTGTTTTCATCCAATGTTGTTTTTTTAAGTGAAGAAGCGTGATTTTGCCCGATGCCGGACAACAAAATCCACACAGCGAGACGGTTTCATACGGCCAGACCCCCGGCCAATCAACCGTAAGCACCCGTCACATGACCAGACGACACCTCTGGCCTGTACAAACTGACTGGACCGGCCAGATACAGTATGCTAGACTTTAAAAACGCGAGTGTTCCCGCCTAGCTAAGAAAAGGCGACGTGCCGCCCCGGTACCCGGGATGCACCTCTTCTTCCTCCTCCTCCTCCTCCTCCTCAAACTGTACATGGCGTTAGCATGACCGTGTTGAATACTTTTGAAGAGCAGTGAAGCGTATGTTATTTATGTACAGGCGTATCCAGACCACACTGCGGTCCGATCGAGGATACGCCTGTATCTCTGTTGTTGTACCATAGGGTTGTAATACTTTGGTGAGACCGACTGTTGCCGATGAGTTCTAACAAAGCGACAGGCAGAGCTTCCACCTTTGTTTTTTTTTTCCAACAACAAAAGTAGTCGACAGAAAACACAGATTTGACCAAACAGTCGAACGTGTCAAGTGGCTAAAAGGCGGCGGCGAAGCAGGCATTTGTGTGTCGGTCGAGTCGATGTGCGATGTCCCCCGGATGATGCTAGCAAATTTTGCGCAGATTAAACTTCTGTCGGACTGCAATACATGGAGGTTACCGTTGAATTCTAAAACTAACAAATCTCTAACGCTGGAACGATCCTTTCTTCTCAGATTTGATCCACCTGGCTAATTAAAACATAACGCTCCCAATTTCGCATTTCCGGACGGGACACCGAACAAAGACTTTTCAACGTTTTTTTGCCTGGCCGCCGCTACGGCCCTACCCTGATTACTAGCGACCCAAAGCAGAAATGCTGGGGGACCCAAAGCAGAGGTCCTGGGGGACCCAAAGCAAGCAGAGGTCCTGGGGGACCCAAAGCAAGCAGAGGTCCTGGGGGACCCAAGCGGAGGTCCTGGGGGACCCGAAGCAAGCAGAGGTCCTGGGGGACCCAAAGCAAGCAGAGGTCCTGGGGGACCCAAAGCAAGCAGAGGACCTGGGGGACCCAAGCAGAGGTCCTGGGGGACCCAAAGCGAAGACCAGGGGGCCCCTGGTCTCAGAGAAGGCAGACTTCGGGACTTGAGGGCTGAACTGTGATTCAGCTTCAGAAAGGACAAACGGTGAGAAGGCAGAAGGACTGGAGGAGGAAAACAAAACTAAAAACAAATATAGGATTTGGCAAGTGTTCGTACACAGGAATTAATCAAATAAATAAACAACGCAGGAGAACGCTGGCGACGTATGGACCGTACCTAAACCATTTTGCGACAGACAAATAAAAAAATAAAAAGGCACATTGTCAAAAAACCAAAACAATAAAAGGCAGACAAACAAACAAATACGAGAACAGACAGAAGGAAGGCCTTGTGACCAACGGTGAATCGGACCAGCGAGGTTCGGTGGCGGCGAGAGATGAGACCGGCTGAGCAGAACCGTCCGCTTTCAGAGGATCCGGCAGCGGTGGAGTCTGGCGAAACACATCGCCGTGCCAACGGCGCCGGTCGCCCCCAGCAGCAACGGTCGTGCCGAGCAGCGAGTGATGGTGGTGGTGGTGGTGGTGGTGGTGGTGTGGGAGTTTTTGTTGTTGTTTTCCTTTCTTTTCTTCTTTTTTACAAGGAGTGTGTGAGTGTATGTGAGTGTGTGTGTGTGTCCCTGCCAACCTGTGTGTGTGTGTGTGTGTGTGTGTGTGTGTGTGTGTGTGTTTAACGCGGTGGTTACCGTCAACACCGAAAGCAGAACGGTTGCCGTGGCAACCCAGTGCTCTAGGTCTTTGCAGCCAAAATACATTCGGGGGTCGGGGGTCAGCAAGGGTTGAGGTTTGGGGGAGGGGTTGGGGGAGAAAATGGCGGGTGAGATGGGGGAGAGGGGGGCGGGGGAGGGTGAGGCGGAGCCAAATCACCACCAGCTAGGTCCACGGATAGGAAGGATATGTCGACGACTCGAAGGATTGCAGGGCAGGTGACGTACAAACGTTTAAAAAAAACATTAATAAAAATACGCGTTTAAATCTCGTCTTTCTTTCTTTCGTCCAAAAGCAGGAAGTGCTTTACCCCCAATTTGTTTCTTTTTTCGGGGAAAATTAAGGTGCAAATTTGCAGGGAGAGAAAAAAACCGACAAAGGAAAAAAAAAACTCCTTACGTCCTCTATAGCTGTCTGGGGGGGGGGGGGGGCGGGGCCTACCTTCTCGTCCACCAATCGCAGACCTGCGTTCCTCGGATCCCCGTCCAAAGGGCTTTCATCGGTGCGACAAACAAAGGGCAGGAATAGGGGGGAGGGGCTAGGTGGCGTCATAGGCAGCGACGGTGGGAGGAGAAGCGAGGGGAAGGGTCAGGGGTCAGGGGTCAAGGTCCAAGGAGTCATGGAGCCCGGCCTAATGTACAAAGATGTGTCTGAGCAGCTCGTCGGCGGACGGCCGCTGCTTGGTCTCCACGAAGATGCGCTTGAGGACGTCGCGGCAGTGGTCGGAGACGTGCGGTGGCAGCACGGGGTTGGTGGGCTGCGTGGCGATCTTGAAGATGGCCGCCATGGCCTCGTACTCGGCCCAGGGGGGGCGCTGGGTCAGCATCTCCACCACCGTGCAGCCCACGCTCCTGCAGGGGGGCGGGGGCGCGGGGCGGGGCTTCAGGTTAGCGGTGGTGTTGTTGTCGTTGTTGTTAGCGGTGGTGTTGCTAGCAGTGTTGTTAACGGTGTTGTTAGCATTGTTGTTGTTGTTAGCGTTAGCATTGTTGGTGTTAGCATTGTTGTCGTTAGCATTGTTGTTAGCGTTGTTGTTGGTGTGCATGTGTGTGTGTGTGTGTATGTGTATGTGTGTGTGTGTATGTGTGTGTGTGTGTGTGTGTGTGTGTACGTGTGTGTGTGTGTGTGTGTGGTGTGTGTGTGTGTGTGTGCGTGTGTGCGTGTGTGTGTGCGCGTGTCTCACCAGATGTCGGCCTTGCGCCCGTATCCCTCCCCGCTGATGACCTCGGGGCTCATCCAGTACGGCGTGCCGGTCACCGACTTGATGCCGGTCCCCGACAGGCAGATGGTCTGCAGCCGCCGGCTCGCCCCGAAGTCCCCCAGCTTCACGTTGCCCACCGAGTCCCGCAGGATGTTGGCCCCTAGTGGCGGGAGGACGGAAGTGTGGAGGCAATTAGTGGATCTAATGAACCACTTGTCCCATTCTGCCCCCTGCTGTTGGCTTGCGGGATCATAAATCATATCACAACAAATGCAGGTCAAATTAATCACTGATGACGTTTAGCATGTTGTATGTTCTTAGATACTTAGATTCTGCTCTTATCCCAGCTATGATGCAGGCAACTTAGCAATTATGAAACTCGTTCTATTCACCTTGCAACTATGAATGCTTGAAACCTGCTCTATTCTTATCTTTATGTACCACAGTGATATATTGCTGTCTCCTTCAACAAATGTACTCTTTGTAAGTCGCTTTGGATAAGAGTGTCTGACAAATGCCCTAAATGTACAATACAAAATAAATATAAATACGTATATAGCTTATAATATTTTCAACAACAAAAAGCCCATTCCCAAATTGGCTGCAGTTAATAGAGGTCAATCCACACTACACACACACACACTACACACGCACACCTTTGATGTCGCGGTGGACAATCATGTTGCTGTGCAGGTAGGACACGCCCTCCAGGATCTGGCGTGTGTAGCGGCGCGTCACGTTCTCCGTCAACGCCCCGTACGACTTCAGCTGGTCCTTGATGGAGCCCTGGGAGGGAGGGGAGGGAGAGAGAGAGAGAGAGAGAGAGAGAGAGAGAGAGAGAGAGAGAGAGAGAGAGAGAGAGAGGGAATTCATTTCATTCAATACATTTAAAAACGATACAACAACAGTTAAGCGCATGCATCTCGTCGCAGGCGTTCATTCAGAGGTCATTGAGACACGAGGACGCCTCACCCGGGCATGTACTCCATGAAGATGGACAGCGTCCTCTCGGTGGAGTCCCGCAGGCAGCCGTAGTACTGCACGATGCGCTCGTGGTGCAGGTTCTTCAGCAGCTGGATCTCACACTCCAGCGCACTCACCTCCTGGGGGGGGGGGGGGGAAGAGAGAGAGAGAGAGAGAGAGAGAGAGAGAGAGAGAGAGAGAGAGAGAGAGAGAGAGAGAGAGAGAGAGAGAGAGAGAGATAGGCCTCGGTTACAACTGTCTTGTCAATTTAGACTTTCAAGATCGGATCTCAAAAGATGTTTCGTCAACACCTCACACTTGAATGCAAAGAGAGAAAGACAGAGAAAGAGAGAGACACAGAGAGAGAGAGACATAGACAGAGGGAGAGAGACAGACATAGACAGAGGGAGAGACAGACAGAGAGAGCGAGACAAAGACACACACGCACAGAGCGAGACAGACACACACAGAGACAGACACACACAGAGACAGACACACACAGAGAGAGACACACACACAGAGTGAGAGACAGAGACACACAGAGAGAGACACACACAGAGAGTGAGAGAGAGACACAAATGCATAGAGCGAGACAGAGATACAGAGAGAGACACACACACACACACACACACACACACACACACACACACACACACACACACACACACACACACACACACACACACACACACACACACACACACACACACACACACACACACACACACACACACACACACAGAGTGAGAGACAGAGAGAGGGAGAGAGTGAGAGAGACAGACAGACAGGGAGAGACAGAGAGAGAGACAGAGAGACACACACAGAGAGCGAGAGACAGAGACAGAGAGAGGGAGAGACAGAGAGAGAGCTAGACAGACAGAGAGAGAGAGAAAGAGAGACACACACAGAGTGAGAGACAGAGACAGAGAGAGGGAGGGAAGGGAGAGAGAGAGGTGGAGACAGAGACAGACAGAGAGAGAGAGAGAGAGAGAGCGACACGGAGACACAGAGAGAGAGACAGAGACAGAGAGACAGACAGAAGGCTCAACAATACACAACAGCCCACCCCGGCCCTCCCCTCCCACCTTAAAGCACAACAGACAATCACTGTGTTCCAAGACGGTGAAAACCAAGATGGCGGAACACCGTCAAGCTCAAACCATAAAAACAACAACAACAACAACAACAACAACAACAACAACCAGCACAGCGCCCCGCCCCCCACCTTGCTGGTCTCGGGGCTGTCGGGGTCGAACTGGACCTGCTTGACGGCCAGCTCGCGGCCGGTGTCGGCGTCGTAGCAGAGGAAGACGCGTCCGAACGCCCCCTGACCCAGCAGCTTGCCCAACCGCCAGTTGGTGGGGGCGCGCGGCGCTGGGGGGGGGAACAGGAAGTAGAAGGTCAGGCAACAGGAAGTAAGAAGAAGTCAGTCAACTTCTCCACAAAACCCCATTCAACGTTTCAATAAACTTTTCAAATAAAAATACTGTATTGTATTTTTTTGGCATTATGTAGATCGATGGCCAAAAATGTTTGGCTCTCGTGAGTTCAAATTCTGTGCCCGCCCCTTTTTGCCCAAACACTTTCCAATGAGGACTTCCCACTTTGTTGTAACCCGGGCTTACAGCGACTGGGCGGACTGATGTCCATGACGGACAGCGTGGTGGCGGTGGGGGGCGGGGCCAGGGGAGGGGCCGGCGGCGGCGGAAGGGCGTTCGCCTCGATGTCGCTGCCCTTGCGGGACCGGCGCACGGGGCCCAGCGGCGCCTCCTCCTGGTCGGGCGTGAAGACGCTGCTGCCGCTGCTGGTGCTCGGGGACGGCTCCGTGGGGCTGAAGCTGACCGGCGAGCGCAGGCCGTGCACCTGCGGCCGCCGCGCCCGCGGGAACGTCTTCCTCCCTGGGGGACGGAGACGAAGGCAGCACGGGTCAGGGGTCAGGGGTCAGGGTCAGTCAAGTTACGACAGATAAACGGAGAGCAAGAAATAAAAATGTTAAAAACAAATCTATACAAATCGGATACGTTTGGCCTGTTTATTTTTTCCATTGGTTTGTATATCGGAGAAATTCACAGCCGACTCACCGTCACTGTAGTCCTGGAGGCTGAAGGGAATGCCGTAGCGCCGCGGGTACGTGCCGCCCTTCCCGGACTTCTCAAACACGGGAATGTCGTATTCTGTCACGGAAAAAGAAACGGACGACTTCGTGAGACATCACATGGGTTAGCGCTTAGCTCATAGCTGTATTGTCCTCGGGAAAATATTAGTGAGCTTCCATGTGTTGTTCAGCATTATCTACCATTTACATTTCGTTGAATATTTATCAAAAGTGCGAAATAAAGCAATCAAAGTATAGAATCAATTTTGGAGAAAGTGTTGTTCAACCACATTTCCGAGGTTTATCTTTCACTGCATCATGTGACGTACGTAACGTAACACGTAATGTAACATTAGCATAAGGCCTGCGGTCGGCTCCACCAATCGCACGTCACGTAACATTGAGCCTCGGCGCTCGGATCCTCCAATCAGGTGTCACCGTGTACGCCAGGGGAAGGAGCGAGTTGGTTTACCTGGGTCCTGGTGGTTGTCGGGGTAACTCTGCGCCCTCGGCATCCTGGACTTGGGGTAGTCACTGTGGAGCGGAAACACTGTCAATCAAAATGAATCAAGAGGGCCGACACCAGCACGTTGACCACTGAGAAGGCTCCGCCTCTCTCACCTGTCCAGGGGGCTGTCCAGCGAGGGACAGCTCCCAGACGCGGAGTTCTCCGGACTCGACAGCGGGTCCAGCATCTAGGGGCATGAGAGGGCGACCAAAAGAGTTTTGACAGTGTGTGACGGGAGTCAGGAAGGCAGAAGTTCCTAGCTAACGCCTAGCTAATTACTGTTAGCTCATCAACAACAAGAAACATGACTGAATAAAAAGAAAACATATCGGGGAACGTCAGACTATATATATATATATATATATATATATGATTTAGGTAATTGCTGTCGCATCAGGATTCCCGCAAATCTCCAAATTAGATTTTTCGTAAGTGCATCGATGTTGAAAACACCACTCCAGGAAACACATTTCCCCCGTCCAAACTACGAATAACATTTTGCCGTCAACTCCTGGCGAAGACGTGGGGGGAAAAAAAATCCAGACTTTCCTGGTCACACACAGTAACACACACTCGTACAGACACACGCGCGAAAACACACCACGTCCATGCTCTCTGGAATGAACTCCCCCTCGCTGTTGATGCTGGTGAAGGATCCGTTGCGGGCGAACTGCTGCTGGGCGTCAGGAATATATCCCGGCGGGGGGGAGCTGCGGTCCGTGGAATGGGAGTCTGTCCGGGGGGGGTGGGGGGGAGGGGAGACAAGGGGGAGACGGGGGGGCGGTGAGACACTACCTTGTCGCATCGGTGTGGAACAGTTTCTCACACCTGTGGACATCCTTCTGAGAATGCCGCGGTTTACTCCAGTTACCCACTAGAGGGCGCCCTACGCCAGAACACACCACAACATCTACAACCTGACTGTTGGTTCAGACTTTGGTCAACCAGAAGAACAAAAAAGGGAGGGAGAGGAGGAGGAGCAAGACAAGAAGGAGAAAGAGGAGAAAGGAGGAGAAAGAGGAGAAAAGGAAAGGAGCAAGAGGAGGAAGAGAAAGGAAGAGCAGGAGAAGAAAGAAGGAGAAGAAAGGAGCAAAGGACCAGGAAGAGAAAGAGGAGGAGGAGAAGAAAGAGCAGGAGGAGAAGAAAGGAGGAGGAGGAGGAAGAGAGAGGAGCAGGAGGAGGAGGAGTAAAAGGAGGAGAAAGAGTAAGAGAAGGAGAAGGAGAAGCAGGATGATGAGAACCTGATACCCAGACACTAGCCCTACGTATCTGGATCAAGGAGGAAGGGGGAGGAGGAGGAGACAGAGGAGGAGGAGACAGAGGAGGGGGAGGAGGAGGAGATGGGAGAGGAAGAGAGTGCCACCTTTCAGGCCCAGCATGCTCTTCCGGTCGGCCAGCCGGAAGCTGGTGTTGTCCAGCTCCTCGTGGGACGGCAAGAGCTCCATGCTGGAGGGGGTCTGGAGAACACACACATACACACACGCGTGTACGCACGCATGCACACACACACACACACACACACACACACACACACACACACACACACACACACACACACCGCAGTAAGCACACTGTGCTGCACTTCGCTAGAATCAATAGCAATAAATCCATATGAATTAAGTTGTATAAATAATTAACAACCATCATCAAATGGGAATAATAAACAGTGACTGGGGGCTCTTCGATGTCAGAGACTATTAAAACAATTCGGGGCACCTGGCAAGAGAATATGTTTCTGAAACAATAAAAATTGATAATTTTGGTCCATTACTGCCATCTCGTATGTGCTATCTTACTACTGTCATTTAGCAGATGGACTACAGGGTTATGAATCTGTCTCTTGCATGCCTACAGGTTGACAACGGGGTTCGAACCTGAGACCGTTTATCTTACGGTGCCAAAGCTTTATTCAACAACAATATCAATGCATTCTATTATTTTGCTTTCAAACAATCAGCTTTTTTCACAAATGGCTGGAAACGTACTTATACAGGTTATACGGGTATTTATACAGGTAAGGCAGCTATTCTCAGTTTTTCTCCTGTTGAGTTTTAAGGCTGCAGCATTTTAAGTGTTGCACTAGCGCCCTCTGCTGGACGGTCCTGGACTTGGCACATCTATTCCGCCCCTTGCTGTGCCTTGTGTGAACGGGACGCAAATCACAAGACGTGCGGGAAAAGTTCATCCCTGCCAGTAATTTACCGGGACCTGCTGTGTGTGAAAGGGGCTGCATGTTGTTGTTTTTGTTGTTGTTGTTGTTGTTGTTGTAGTTGTTGTAGTTGTTGTAGTTGCGGCGGCTGACCTGTAGGAGGCTCTGCAGCACCAGCAGGAGTTTGAGACTCTTCATGTGAGCGCTGCGGTCCAACAGCTCGACGGCCTTGTCCAGGTCATCCTGCGTCGTCAAGGGGATCACCAACTGGATAGAGACCACACACACATACACGGAGAGGGAGAGAGAGAGAGAGACAGGGAGAGAGGGACAGACAGAGAGACAGACAGAGAGAGAGAGGGAGAGAGAGAGAGAGAGAGAGAGAGAGAGAGAGAGAGAGAGAGAGACACAGCGAGAGGGAGGGAGGGACACAGAGAGAGAGAGGGAGAGACAGAGCGAGAGAGCGAGGGAGGGAGGGAGAGACACAGAGAGAGAGAGATAGAGGGAGAGAGAGAGAGGGAGGGAGGGACAGACACAGAGAGACAGAGAGACAGAGAGGGAGAGGGACAGACAGAGTGACAGAGAGAGGGAGAGAGAGAGAGGGAGGGAGGGAGGGAGAGACAGAGAGACACAGAGAGAGGGAGAGAGGGACAGACAGAGAGAGACAGAGCGAGACAGAGAGAGGGAGGGAGGGACAGACACAGAGGCAGAGGGGGGGGAGACAGAGAGAGGGAGGGAGGGACCAGACACAGAGAGAGAGAGGTAGAGACAGAGAGAGCGAGAGACACAGACAGAAAGAGGGAGAGTTAAAGAGACAAAGAAAAAGAGAAACAGAGAGAGAGAATTAGAGACACGCAGGCAGAAAGAGAGAGAAAGAGACAAAAAGACAGAGAGACAGAGAGAGGGAGACAGAGAGAGAGAGACAGAGAGAGAGAGCAGAGACAGACCAAGAGAGACAGAGAGAGAGAGACAGGACAGACAAACAAACCCGGAAGAGAGAGAGAAACAGAATCAAAGAGAGAGAAAGAGAGAGAGACAAGTAGAGAGACCCAGAGACAGAGCGAGAGAGAGAGACACATATTATATTACGATTAGGGGGAGAGGAATGCATGGTTTTGTACCGTGTGCGGTTAAAGAGTAACCCAACACTAAAATCTCTGCACCACAAGAACAGTTAGTTATTACGGCCGCTCAAATAAAGAACAAATTAAAGACATTTGGGGGAATTGGGAGGACATAAGACATTAATAATGTAGTAACAAGGCCATTAATAGAAAAAAGAAGGTTTTATTCCACATTATATATATATTATATATATATAATATTAATGTATATATATATATATATATATATATATATATATACACACACACACTGTATATATATATTCCATGACACTCGCCAATCTTGGCTAGATCTCCAGTCGCTGCGCAGCTATGAGGAAATGGATTCCTCCAGCGATCTCAGCTGATGTTCACCTGATCCACACTTACGCAACCCCCCCCCCCCCACCACCACTGCTTGCCGTGATGGTACAACCCACTCCCCACCACCACACACACCACACCGAAGTCATCTCGGTCCCAATTCTACCTCCTACGCATTTTGAAAATCAACACCCATTTGGCGAATATCGCGCGATAAGTAAACACACAGAGGGCCTGTTTGGGTGCTGATTCATTAATCGCCGGTGGTGTTGAACGGCATTTTTTACAGTGAGTGTGACGTGGAAAATACAAAATGGAGGACGCCGGTCGCCCCGGGGTTACCTCGTTGTTGGTGTAGTGCAGGTCCATCGCTTGGCCGAAAGCCACCTTCGCCTTGGTCTTCAGGTCGTCTAGCTGCACGGGCCGAGGAAACTGCAGGATCCTAGGAGGAGGAGGAGGAGGAGAGGGGGAGGAGGAGGAGGAGGAGAAGGAGAAGGAGGAGGAGAGGAGAGGAGAGGAGGACCAGGAGATCAGGATCGCTTTGTTGTGCAGAGGAGGGGCAAACGGAACCAAAAGACGGTTCCAGAACCTCTTACCGTCTCTCGCCTTTGAACTCAAACTTCACTCGGACATCGTTCTATCAGAAGGAGAAGAAGAAAAAGAAACCAGCCAAGGAGCTCAATTGAAACGGCAAGAAAGAAGCCAGGGAACATTTAGTTGTTGTTATTTTTAAACCGGCACAACAACAACAACAACGAAATAGGCACCAACACAATTAACGAGGCCCTATTTTACTTGTGATCGTGGTAATTGTCATTGTTTCCACCTACATACGTATAATAATGACTTGATCAGTCTAGCAGCCTACCCAGTGGACTGTACCAACTGGTTAACCGATCTAGTCAGCATAGATCTACAAGTGGACACTTCCACTTGTGATGTCACCAAGTCATAATGGCAATTTTAGTTTTGAATTTTGAAGCGGCTTGTAGTGGCTAATCACGCTCACACACCTGGTGGTAGAATAGGGACCTGTATCAGTACAGGTACAAATAGGATACTGTTTGTATTTGGAGGGTCGGGGGTTAGTGAACATCTTAGCCTGTTTTCTCCCCTCAGGTTTCCTATGTTTTGGTGTTTTGGTGTTGGGCAGCATGGGGACCAGCCCAGGACAGAGCAGGACATGGAACTCACCTGGTTCTTGGGCGAGGAGGCCTTGGGCTTGCCCAGGTCGGCGAGGGAGAGGGTGGGGCGTCTGGTGGAGCGATGCAGCTCGGCCAGATCCTGCATGATGGAGTTCAGCGCATCATCTACAGCCAGGAGGAGAAACACCCCCAAGATTAGTTAGGGTTGGCCCCCCACTTGACATCACAAGTGGGGAGGTGTTAGATCAGCCTACCAGTTGCTACAGTACAGCCCACTGGGTAGTCTGATCTATCCAGCATACTTCCAGGTGGACACTCCCACTTGTGATGTCAAGTGGGGCCATTCCAACCGGTTTTTGAAACCGCTTGGAATGGCGAATCACCTTGACGTATAATATGTCTCCTTTAAGTTACTTTACATACATATTAGTTCATGTTTTGTGCACATTTGGAGGGGTGGCAGGGGTTGTGCAGCCCTGGCAGATGTTACGACAAAGACATTTTATTGATTACTACTAACTTGATCTTGCCCTACCACAGTGTCGGAACTCTAGAATTACAGTAACGTATTAGAACATAAAACAGAGACCAATCAAATTTGACCACAAGAAAAGCCTTAACTGCTCTCAACGAGGTCATGTCAGCCATTAATGTGAATGTACTGTACACAGAACTCCGTACAGAAGCATACGTCAACGAGCCAACAAGAAGTACACAAGAGATGAACTCCGGTAAGGAAAGGTCAGAGATGCCTTCAGCAATGAGATAATCAACTCAACAGAGTGTGGATTGAGTCCCAGTTAGGACGTGCTGTCGGGTGAAATAAGCAACACAGCAAAACACTTTAACACACCAGTACTGTCCTTTTTATAGTATTTATAGCAAGGCATGTCGTACTATTGTCCAAGGTGCACAATAGTGTCATTTTATTGTTCAAATGAGTGACACACGCATACACACACACACAATTACTGTGTAATATACAATATTCCTGTGGTTCCCAGTGCAGTTCATTACGCCACACACATTTAGCAGACACTTTTGTCCAAAGCGACTTACAATAAGTACATTTGTCCACACACACAAACACACTACACATACATACCCATCATTATGGCACTTCGTCGGTGGCGCCCAGGAGGCCAGGAAGAAGGCTTCTCCCATCAAAGGGGTCCTCTCTCCTGAAACACACACACACACACACACTGGTGTAATTGACTTCCTTGAAGTTACATTCTTGCTAAAACAGTTCTCAGTTCCAGTGCCCTGCAGTGGTCCACATATGTGTCTTGTAGTAGTGACATTAATGCTGATTCCATACAACATATGAGGCCCCAACAACAACAACATATATGGATATTTATGCGTGGCAATAGGTGAACAGGACTATACTTACACTGTAGTTTAGCTAAATGCATGATTGTGCTCATTTAATCCTGGAAATACTGATATATTCAACAATAAATGGCCCATTAGCATTGCTAACTAAGTGTTAATGCCACTAAAACAAAGTATAATCAGCATCCAGACTCACTGCATGCTGATATAAATAACAGACTAAACACACTATAACAGCTCGAATCGTTTTAAAAGCCAAACTAATGATCCGAATTCAATGATGTGACAGTGTGAACAGAAACAGTGTCAGAAGTTGTCAAGCTAACAAGCTAGCTAGCTGCCTGCTACCTCCAAGCCATCTAAATATCTCTCTCTATATATATATATAAAACATATCTATATGTATATATAAGCTATCATATTTAGTTTAGTGTGTGTGTGTGTGTGTGTGTGTGCGTGTGTGTGTTAGAATCTTACCCGGCCCCGCTGACGAACTCCGCTCCTCCACCCCCCGTAGCGGCTAACGGGGCTAGTGGGCTCAGAGGCTAACAGGCTGCGGGGCTAGCGGGGCTGTGGGGCTAGTGGGGCCAACAGGCTAAGAGGCTAGCGGGGCTAAGGGGCTAACATGGCTAGCGGGCTCAGAGGCTAACTCCTACCAGGAGCAATATCTTTATTTAAATTGCTTTAGTAAAAAAAAAAAAACACATTCTGGACATTTTCTCATTTAATTGTTTTCTATTTTCTATTTTCGATTCTATTTTCTATTTTCGATTAATTTCTTGAGCAATTTGTCGATTTGTATTAATTTAGAACATGAATATCAGTTATTTTTCTTCCCTATTATTATCCTGTTATTTTACACTCACATTTTATTTCTTATTATTTTATTATTATTATGTATTTTATTTAAGCTATATAGCAACTGCATCATTTCAGAAATATTGTAATATTATAATAACAATAATAACACAAATAATAATAAATAAAAAACATAATAAAAATGAAAACATATATATATTTTTTAAAGTAACAAAATACTAAAAACATAAAAAAAACAACTAAACATACTAAACATAATTATAAACATACACAAAACGAAGAGGGGCTTTTGTTTTGGAAGCGAGACCGCGTTCTCTTCACTTCCGGGTCAGCGCTGTTTCCTCATCGCAAGCTAGCAAGCTAGCAGGCTAGCAGCGCCACAGCTCTGTGTAGCTCCGTCCTCCAGCACCACGACACGGCGGCGTCCTCACCACGGCTCACTGACATGTCGGACACGGTGGGAGCAACACAGACACACACACACACACACACCCCCCTGATCAGCTCGCATATCGATCAGTGATGACGTCATGTTCTCATGCTTGTTTACTAGCATGCTAGTTGTTAGCATTAGCTCCAGCTGTGTGTGTGTGTGTGTGTGTGTGTGTGTGTGTGTGTGTGTGTGTGTGTGTGTGTGTGTGTGTGTGTGTGTGTGTGTGTGTGTGTGTGTGTGTGTGTGTGTGTGTGTGTGTGTGTGTCGGTGTGTGTGTGTGTGTGTGTTGGCTAGTTTAAGCTCGCATCTACTGACTGTATGTGTGTGTTTATAATGTTGTTATTGTGTTGAATTGCAGTGTTTTGGTGTGTGTGTGTGTGGGTGTTAATGGTCTATGGTCAATGGTCACACAGATATCTCTCTCTAGGACTATACTTACACTGTAGTTTAGCTAAATGCATGATTGTGCTCATTAATCCTGGAAATACTGATATATTCAACAATAAATGGCCCATTAGCATTGCTAACTAAGTGTTAATGCCACTAAAACAAAGTATAATCAGCATCCAGACTCACTGCATGCTGATATAAATAACAGACTAAACACACTATAACAGCTCGAATCGTTTTAAAAGCCAAACTAATGATCCGAATTCAATGATGTGACAGTGTGAACAGAAACAGTGTCAGAAGTTGTCAAGCTAACAAGCTAGCTAGCTGCCTGCTACCTCCAAGCCATCTAAATATCTCTCTCTATATATATATATAAAACATATCTATATGTATATATAAGCTATCATATTTAGTTTAGTGTGTGTGTGTGTGTGTGTGTGTGCGTGTGTGTGTTAGAATCTTACCCGGCCCCGCTGACGAACTCCGCTCCTCCACCCCCCGTAGCGGCTAACGGGGCTAGTGGGCTCAGAGGCTAACAGGCTGCGGGGCTAGCGGGGCTGTGGGGCTAGTGGGGCCAACAGGCTAAGAGGCTAACGGGCTAGCGGGGCTAAGGGGCTAACATGGCTAGCGGGCTCAGAGGCTAACAGGCTAGCGGGGCTAAGGGGCTAGCACACAGATATCTCTCTCTCTCTATATATAATGATATCTTCTATTATATTATATTGGTGTACTTGTCTAACAAGCCGATGCATGTTCATCATGTTGTGCAATATTATTAATATTCTTTATATCATGTGCAATACTTCCTCTTACCATTATTATTATTACCCTTTTATTACACTTCAATTAACTTCAATTGTCTTCCCTATATTTGTATACTTCTAGGACTTACACTGACTGTAAATTTGTAAATCTGTTATTTTATTTTGATTATTGTACTGTTTATTTCTCTATTGTTTTATTCTATTGCTATGCAACCTGGCACAAGAATTTCCCTCGGGATCAATAAAGTTCTGTCTTATCTTATCTTATGTCTGATTCTTTCCTACAGGAGACCAAACCATCTGGCCACAGTGACGGGGGAGACAAGAAGGAGGGAGAGTACATTAAGTTAAAAGTGATCGGTCAGGTATGCGTTGGTGGGCGACATTATTGAACTGAAACCGAAGTTAAAATGGAACAGAAATCCGTCGTTGTACGCTCTAGAAAAGGAGTCAAAGTCAAAGTGTTTTGTACATCACAACACAGGACCATTCTGAACAGGGAAACTCTTGTGACATGACAGGCGACAGTACGTAGGAAATAAAAGCAAAAAATAGATCTGTAAGGTTGAGAATAGCAGAATATACATAACAAAGGTAATTAAAACACATTAGCTGTTCTAGAAAATGTAAGAATGGGGGAATATCGCCTATGAATCCAGAAGTATTGAGTATTAAGTATGATAAATGTACAAGTAAGTAAGGGTCACCACCACCACCACCACGATGAGGCTGCTAGGATGTCACTTTTCCTTTTTTATTTGCCAACTTTCCTTCGCTCTCCCCTCCAGGACAACAGCGAAATCCACTTCAAGGTGAAAATGACGACGCATCTAAAGAAACTGAAGGAGTCGTACAGCCAGAGACAGGTAGGCTACAATGATGATGTCATTTAACGTCTCGTCGTCGTGGAGACCATTGGGGCTTGTGTTGATTGTGGGAGGTGGAGGTAGTTGGATTGTGTGTGACGTACTGTCCCAGGCATCTGTAATGTGAGCAGCGATAAAAATCATCGTCTCGAATCTCAAAAGCATCGACGCGAGACTAATCAAAATGATCTCTCTCACTCTCACAGGGGGTCCCGATGAACACACTAAGGTTTCTCTTCGAAGGCCAGAGGATCACAGACAACCAAACTCCAAAAGAGGTACACACACACACACACACTCTCTCCTTTGGCACTAACACGACTACGATCATATGAAATATATAAAACCTAATTTTTATGTATTTCAGTGTTGTTTTTTTGTACTTTATTCATTCATGCAGTAATCATCATGCAGTAATCATCAAAAGCTCAAAGGCATTTTTAAAAGGCAATATAGAATGATGGAATCTCACGCATTTGTCCCTCCAGGGACTTACTTTCAAAAAGTCAAAGTGGATTTTGTCACCGTTTTTGGCCATTTTCAGTTCTATCACTATAACTGGCACTGTGACTGAAAGCTTTGGGTTGTAAATGCATTGACCGCGAACTGCATTCAAGTGCTTCCTATTTACATTTTTAAACATTTACATATTTATTTACATTTCTAACATTTTCCACACAAATGCATGTGAAGCATATGTTGGTAAATTGGCTCACTGTGTGTTGAATTTGTGTTTTATTGCGTGAATCCCAAGTTGACTCTCCCGTCTCACTCTCCACCTCTCCCGTCTCTCTCTTCTCTCTCTCTCCACAGCTTGGCATGGAGGACGAAGACGTCATCGAAGTGTATCAGGAACAGACGGGCGGACTTTGTACAATTGAACCTCAAAAACATATTCATATTTTCTTATTTTATGCGTTTGAATTTTATAATTTTAGTATCTTAATTTTATGTTTTTGCCCTTTTTCCACATTTCAAACCATCTGGATCTAATGTAACTTGTATTGCGGGGGGTCAGGGGTCACAGCAGGTGAACTCACGGGTATATTCGGAGTAGGAGGAGCTGAGATGACATGAGCCATGTTGTATACAGACAGGAAAAGGGGCGGAGTAACCATGTTGTTCGATCGTTCTCGGGCTTTGATTGGCTGTGGCCCACGGACCCTGACTTTGGTAGTTGTATTCATTTAAAGGTCCCCCTTTACGCCGCCAGGTGTGAGTGTGATTAGCCATTGCAAGCCGTTTGACCAGTGCCATGTGACTACCGTCGAGTGACATCACAAGTGGGAATGTCCACCTAGAAGTACGCTGACGAGATCAGTTTACCTGTCGGTACAGTCCACTGGGTAGGCTGGTAGACTGATCTAGTCAGCGTGCATCTAGGTGGACATTCCCACTTGTGATGTCACTAGACAGTAGTCACATGGCAATCGTGAAACGGCTCGCAATGGCTAATCACACTCACACCTGGTGGCGTAATATGTCCCCTTTAAGTTGTTTTGTAAAATCTGAAATGTGGGGGGTGAGTAGGGGGTAACGGCGACATTTTCTGCTGTAGTAACAAATTGTGATAATCTGACTTCACCAAAAAATCAGTTCTATATTACCAGACACCGATTTAGATTTTAGTCTTGGCTGATTTGTGGATGCAAAAATAAGAAAAACAACGTTTTATAAAAGCAAACTTGATGCAAATTAAATACTTTTTGTAAAAGGCAACTTTATCTGGACATTCTCAACACAATTGTCTGACTTGTCGCTTTGCCGATTCACAGACACATTGTCACATTTTCATCGGCAACTGCCCTCAATGATATTTAAGGTTGTTATTGTTGTTTTTTTGTACATCTCTATTTACGGAATATAACGCATGTGGTGTACTTGTATATGTTTGTATTCACGATTGACAGTGTACTTGAGCAATAGGCCCTCTGTATCTTAACTACCACCACCCCCCCCCCTCCCCCCTCCCCTTTCCTCCAAAAATTTGGAATCATCGCAAAACGAACAAATTAGCTGAAACATTCTTACAAATTGTCTTAACAGCCCCCCCGACATCACTGTTCTGGTCTCTATCATGGGTTTTCACTTTGCATTATGCTTTTTTCTCAGGTTTTATTAGGATCATTATTATTATAATTATTATTAATGATGGGTGAATCGTTAAGCGTTACCCATTGAGTTGATGTGGGCATTCCAGTTATTTTATCAAAGTGTCACACATTTTTACATTCTCCCACCACGTCCTCGCCGAGATTTTTCGGAAAGGAAATCGGGAACCCGACAGCAAAAGATGGCTGTCGGGTCTCGGACAGCCATTCGAGGACTTGGGCAGAATTGGGAATAAAACTGACAATTTTTTAAATAAATAGTGTGTAATTGTCTCTTGTCGTTTTGAACTTAGATTTTGTCCACAATTTTGGATCATGTGGGATCTTATTTTTCCCCTCCCCCCCCCCCCTTTTCAAATGAAATTGATTGGTTTTGATTACTACAATGCATTATTATTCTGATTATTATTGAGTGTATCCCCCCCCCCCCCCCTTTTAAAATAGTAAATTGATCCATGTTTGATGATGCCGAGAACCACACAGGTCTCTTACTTTGTAAGTTGTCCATCACCGGGAACGTGGATGCAGATGGTTTGAAATGGTGGTTGCTCTTTTGCCCTTTTTTTGGAATAAAATGTTTTAAGAAAGAACATGCTTGATTATTTGAATGTGTGTGTCTGAATGTATGTGTCATGCTGCTGTCCAGATAAGCCTATCTTCTCCCAGAGAGTTGATTATTTAAAACGGGTGTTAAAACTCAATTGAGTCTGAGGACTGTTAACCATAACAGACCAAACCCTACTTAGCTGGGGGGCCGGGCGAGCCAATCTAATCAATCCAATTAATCAAAATTGGCTCCCCGGGGCCAGATTGGATCAGGTTGTAGTAGCTAGAGGTTGTTTAGGGCCTTTTCTTTACCTACATACTTCACTGGTTGCCTGTAATTATTATTCACAAATTGAATCATGACAAAATGAATGAAAACAAAGAAGAATGCAGTAACACAAACGACCACAACTTTGTGTGTGTGTGTGTGTGTGTGTGTGTCACACATGCGCACGTTCAAAATGTCAATGTTTAAATGTGTGTGTGTTAATCGCCGACACACCAATCAATTAAACCGTGAATATATCAAAGTAATCTGGCACTGGGTTCCAGAGTAACTCACCTGTGTTAGGTAGTAAGGTCAAAGGGTTAACGCCTACAGGGAAACATTTGTGTCCATTACACGGTTTAACCAAGAGGTGGCGCTCTACTCCCACTGATCTTGCTATTCCTTCTTGTTTCAGTACCAGTATGCTTCTGAGGACAATTGAGTAATTATACTCCATTTAAAATTACCTCATAAGGGTTCAAAGCTTACTGAGAATGTCCCAAAATCATCCCACCATGATCATAAAAACCAATGCAGAAAAAGACCAACTTTGACAGAATCCAAAAAACTATCTTCGAATTGAGCTCCTAAAGACCTCCTTATATACAGAAAGAAACTGGTTCTGTGCATGTTTATATGTGCAGAGGGATGCTTCTGTATTATTGAACTCTTTTTTTATTCTTCTTCTTCTTATTATTTATTATTATTATTGTGGACCACGTCTTGACTGAGAAAGTCAAGGCATGTACAGGGTGCAGGAAAGGAAGGGGGCTGGGGGTCGCTGGAAACAGGAATATTTATTTGGACAGAGTCTGTTTCACTGGGGCCCTACAGGGAGGAGGGAGGGAGGGAGGGAGGGGAGAGGGAGAAGTAAAATGGGGAGAGAGAAGAGAGAGAGACGAAGAGAGAGGGGGGGGGGGGGGTGGGGGCGAGAGTAGTAGTAAATGGAGGCCTAAGTCTTGTCACCTCCAAGGTCCCCGGGCCCCGGAGTTGTAGTCGGGCCCTGCTCTGCCTCTCTCCGTTTTGACGTAGATCACATTTCCAACACCGAGAGACCGGGATACACCTCACATTGGCAAACATTACCAGATGTGGTGGTGGTGGAGGTGGAGGGTGGTGGTGGTGGTGGTGGAGGAGGGGCAGCCGGGAGGTGGGGGAGACAGAAGGGAGACAGAGAGAGCGGAAGGGGGGGGGGGGGGGGGGGAAGTGGGAGAAGGCTGTCTAAAAAGTCTTGTGTGAGCCATTTGAGCTACCGCCTGTGTTTACAACCAACACATGACCCTCTGGGCTATAGGGCTGGTATGCTCCAAACTATCTAACTACTGTGTCCACCTCGAAGCCAAGCAACCCTTTTAAAGTTAAAATGCTAAGGCACTGATTAGATGGACTTAAACTTTACTGTGTTACTATTTAGATCTTACTAACCCTCACCTTCAGGAGGGTGGTATTCATTTGCTTTAGGTGGAATTCTTTCACAAACGCTCACAGCGAAGCATGTTTTTGCCATGTAATTGAGTGAGTTACCCCGTGAGAGACGCATTGGTTGTCTCATTCTCATGCAACCCACTCCCCCCCCTTTGAAACTTTCCTTCCATATTCCCAACACAGAGGAGGATATAGGATACAGCCCGCCCTGCAACACAATTCCACACGACACCCGAGACAGACAAAGTCCACTCACCACCCTATAACTTCGACCTTGTATGTAGGTTGCAGAAAATCACCTTGAATAAGATCCATGTGATGATAAAGTGTCGAGAAAGTATTCAAGTATATTCAACAGCCACCCCAGACGTGACACATTGGCGCACACACACATGTGCAGAGAGAACCACCAGTTGTCTTTTATTCATTTATTTGATTAGTTTCCGAGTCGTTTGCGTAAAACGGCATGTATGCAAATCAAGATTTAAAAAGAAAAAAAGTTTTTTGGCCGCATACGTGCACAACTCCAACTCCAACTAAATCAAATGAATTTCCCGTCCAGACTGTAACGACCCTGTTCTGAGACTGAGAGGCACCCAGCTAAAGGGCTGGCCTTGTTTCCTTGCAGCATTACTACTGAAGAGCAGGACAAAGGGAGTTTGCAGGGGAGGGGGGCTCCAAGTAAAAAGGCAAGGGATCAAATTTCAGCACGAAAAGCCAGCATAAGCCTTCCAGGGGCGTTCACAAGACCGAGCAGGGCCTACCCTGTGTCACCGATAGTCCTAGTTTGGGGCTCCCCAACCCCCAACACTGGAGGAAAAAAGGGTATTAAACGCTTAAAAAGAGTTGGCAAAGTTAAAGTAATGAAAGTTAAATGCAACTCTGTCATTATCCATGCTATGCTCTGATGTGTGTGTGTGCCCTGAATGAATCACTTTGAGTCAGAGTTGCGAGAGTTTAGTTTTAAATCGGCTATGTAGTCTAAACAATGACTAAAAGACCAAAAGAGAAGACTTTCTTTTTTTTAACAAACTGTTTATTTTGTAAAACTGTACAGGTATAAGCTGCTGAGCATCCACAAAAAAAGAAACAAGAAATCGTTTAAAAACAAGATTTTCTTAAAAATTCTTATAAATACATATGTTCTTTTCAACGAGTGTATATTTACAAATTATGTTCAGCTTTAAATGAGGCAGATTTTCTCTATTCACGTAAAAAACAAAAAGTAAAAAAAATTGTGTTGCTTTGTGACTTGTGAAATTCGTTTGAGTTTTTTTTTGTTAAGATGCCGGCTAAACTAGCCTGTGCTAAACAAATACGAAATTAGCAGCACCATAAGCTTCAGGAAGAAAAAAAAATAAAACAGTAAAACAACAACAACAACAACAACACAGGACCGTTAAGGAATGGGCAAAAAACTAAATGTTTTCCCCCGACACGTACCTAAAACTCTTAACTTTGCCGCTGTCTCTTCAACAAACAGTTGTAAAATGTTAAAATAGTGGATGGGGGGGGGGGGGGGGGGGGGTGTTGGGGTGGGGAGGGTAAGACACTTAAAAGCGTCCCAAATGCATTTGAAGGCCATATCCACAACGCAAGCCTCTCATCATTCATTAGTGTACAAAAAAACATGACCAAAATAACAAGAAGCAAAAACATAAAAACAAGTAACACTTAATTTGGCGTGGTGATGGATTTCAAAAAAACAAGTAATTACAGACGTCATTGTCGCTCTGTCTGCAGAGGAAACTAGAAAAATAGAGCAGTCTTTCAGACGTGGCAGGCCCCACAATCCTTTTCCTCGAGGTAACCGTACTTAAAAACGTCTTTTGGCGTCGGTACCACTGAGTTCTTTCTGCCCGCCTTGAGGAACTGAGAGGCGATTCAGGCGAGGGAATCGCCAGACATCCGCACGACCCGTCCCTGAGGAAGACCGGGGTGGAGGTGGGGGAGGGAGGGAGAAAAAAACCCCTTCCCTCTAAATCGAAGGCCTGTTGTCCGGGCCTTCGACCACTCGCAGGAACACCATCGTCTCACACATTCAAACAAACCAACCAACCAAACGGGGGCTGCTGCTGCTGGTTGTATGTTTTCACGTCCTTGAAGTCCAAATAAATGCACAGGGCCAGGGTCTTTGTTTTTCTGTATTTTTCCTTCTCATTCAAACCCCTCGGTTTACGTAGGACCGCCCCTTCGGCCTTCAAGTCCGTTCCCCAGCCTCCACCCCCTCGGTCCCCCACCCCACGCCCCCCAAACTACGATCCTGAACCCAGGGGTCGGTCTACACGTGTGTGTGGGGGTGGTGGGGTGGTCTACACAGGGCGGGTGGGGATGGGGGCGGTCTACACGGTGGTCTCGCCCTGCGCGTTGTTGCTGAGCCGCCGGTAGAAGCGACGCCATGACTGCAGCGTCTTGCCCGACCAGATCCAGAAGCCCGACGTGATGCCCACGATCATGGTCATCAGGTACTTGATCATGAAGACGGTGAAGTCGGGCGTGACGGGCGCAAAGTCGCCGGCGGGGCACGGCACGGCGAATCGCTTGCACGTCTGCATGTGCCACGTGCGCTCCCACTGCGGCCGGAACGCCTGCTCGTAGAAGTAGCAGGCGATGACGATGGTGGCGGGCACCGTGTAGAGCACCGAGAAGACGCCGATGCGCACCATCAGCTTCTCCAGCTTCTCCGTCTTGGTGCCGTCGTGCTTCATGATGGTGCGGATGCGGAACAGCGACACGAAGCCCGCCAGCAGGAAGGACGTCCCGATGAAGAGGTAGACGAAGAGCGGCGCCAGCACGAAGCCGCGCAGCGAGTCCACGTCGTGGATGCCCACGTAGCACACGCCCGTCAGCAGGTCCCCGTCCACCTGCCCCATGGCCAGGATGGTGATGGTCTTGACCGCCGGCACCGCCCACGCCGCCAGGTGGAAGTACTGGGAGTTGGCCTCGATGGCCTCGTGACCCCACTTCATGCCCGCCGACAGGAACCAGGTGAGCGACAGGATGACCCA
Organism: Coryphaenoides rupestris; assembly: GCA_002895965.2. Taxonomy (NCBI): domain Eukaryota; kingdom Metazoa; phylum Chordata; class Actinopteri; order Gadiformes; family Macrouridae; genus Coryphaenoides; species Coryphaenoides rupestris. The sequence goes on along the minus strand of PIJE02001889.1, from coordinate 36,755 downwards.
CCAGATGGACGAGGCCATGCCGAAGAAGTAGAGCATCATGAAGAGGATGGTGCAGCCCTCCTTCTTGGTGCCCTGTGCCACCGTCTTGTAGCCGTCATCCTTGAACTTGTCGATGCACACCACGCGGTCCTCCAGGAAGAAGCCCGCCGTGTAGACCACCGCCACCATGAAGTAGCAGCCCGACAGGAAGATGATGGGCCTCTCCGGGTAGCGGAAGCGCCTCATGTCCACCAGGTAGGTGAGCACGGTGAACAGGGTGCTGATGCAGCACAGGATGGACCAGATGCCCACCCACAGCTTGCCGAACTTGAGCTCCTCCTCACGGAAGTACATGAGGCCGTTGGGCTTGGAGACCTCGCAGGGCGCGCCGCAGTCCTTCACGCCCATGAAGTGGTAGTTGAGGTAGGAGGGCACCTGGAGCTGCAGCGGGCAGGAGAAGGGCTTGGGCATCCTGTGGACCACGTAGGGCGGCAGGGTGACCAGGTCCGGCAGCGGCGGCGCCGACGCCTGGGGCGGCGAGGAGTCCGAGTCCGTGGTGTTCTGGCCCACGCAGATCTCGCCGGCACCGTGCACGGGGAAGTTCTCGCAGCGGAGCCGCTCGGGCCACTGGAAGCCGAACTTGTTCATGAGCGCCTCGCAGCCCTGCCGCGCCCGCTCGCACAGGGAGCGGCACGGCGGGATGGCCTGCTCCAGCACCGTGCACACGGGCGCGTACATGGAGCACAGGAAGAACTTCAGGTCCATGGAGCACTGCACCTTGACCAGCGGGTAGAACTGGTGCACCTCCAGCCCCGCGTCCTCCTGGTTGGTGTGGCCCAGCAGGTTGGGCATGATGGTCTGGTTGTAGGCGATGTCCGTGCACAGCGGGATGGAGATGGGCTGGCAGAAGCCGTGCTCCGGTATCGAGATGCCCTTGTCGCCACCGTGGTGGTACTGGGCGCCGCAGGGTCGCGCCAGGGGCCCCGCGGCGAGCAGAACCAGGGGCACCCACAGGGCCCAGTGGCAGGGGCCCGGCACCCTGACTCCGCAACCCTCCAGACCCCGGCGGGTTCTCCGCAACTCAGCCATGATCTGATCGCTTCAGACTCAAGGAGGAGGGGGGTGGGAGAGAAGAAGGAGGAGGTGGGGGAGGAGTAAGGGGGGAGGGGGATGGGGGTGGGAGACAAAAAGTCTTGCACTAGTTCACCACGCAGAGTCGGGGAGGATTGGACCTCAAAACGGCCGAAAACGAGCGAATTTCGGAATTGCGTGTGTGGGGGGGGGGGAAACACGCACGGCAATGCAAAAAAAAAAATTTGAATTAAAATTACACAATATTTTTAAAGATGTCGTGAATGGCTTCGTGGGGTCACCTTAAAGTGCTGCAACTGCATTCCTTATATTCCAGGGGCCGAAATGTTCACAGCAAAAACGGTGAAAGAAAAATCGCAATAAAAACGCATAATCCACTCATAGGACCCCGCAAAAAGGTTATTAAAACCCCCCCCCCCCAACAAAAATCGGTGGATAAATAGTCGCTTACTCCGTGAAAACGTGGGATTTCGTGCGAAATGTATTTTTTCTTTACCGCATTTTCGTTAAAGTTGCGCTCCGTAGAAAAGAACAGAAAAGCGCGTATTCGTCGACGTCCCGTTTTTTTTTCCTCGTTTTTTTCCTTTTTCCTTCCCCCTCTCTCTCTCTCTCTCTCTCTCTCTCTCTGTCTGTCTGTCCTGGACCCGGCGCGAAAAAATCCCAGCGCAGACGATTTTTGTAATTTTAAAAAAAAAAAGTGCTAAAAAACTTTTAAAAATTCGTCGCACCGTTTGACGACCTCGTTGCTGTCGGCTGGACGGCGACGGGAGGAATGAGGAGGACGCCAGCGTTCCCCCACCACGCCGCACACACCAACGGAGCGTGGCGGTTTCTAGCCCCCCCCCCCCCCCAACGGAGCGGCGGTTTCTACCCCCCCCCCCACCGCGCGCGCCCGTCCGTCCGTTGGGTTGCATGGTGGGGGGAGAGGGGGGCGCCTTGAAACCGCCCGCCGCCCCGCTGATTGGTCCGTCGCGTTCTCAAGGGGGCGGGCTCTAAACAGCCTCATTAGCCCAGCGACGTGCAGGGGCGGCGGCAGCGCGACGCGGAGAAACCAAGGCAAATGGTTTTTTTGGGGGATGGGGCCACCTTTTCGTTTTGGGGGCCCCATCGCCCAAAAAGAAAATGTGGGGCCCTCTCTCCCGTCCCCCGGAATTTGGACGTTATCTTTGTGACGTATTGATATGTTATGTTTCTCTGCTTCTTTGTTTGCCAAATATTCAGACATTTGCCGCAATATAATGCGCAATATTATCCCTCGAAATCTTGTGCGCTTTCCCCAGCTCTACCTTTTTTACGTGCAGTATTATTATTATTATCACTACTTCCAACATCATGTGCCATATTATTATTATTATTATTATTATTATTATTATCATGCTGTCTATAAATACGATCGATTAAACACGACCTCTCATCTCCTCTCATCATCATGTGCAGTATTCTTAATGTCACGCCAAATTGTTTTCGCCGTCGAATATCGTATCTTACCATGCCTTCATACTACGTATATTTTAACTGTATATGTACTTTATTTTTTATTTTCTTATTTTTGATCATTCTGTTTTTATCATTCGGTTTTGTACTGTATCGCTGTGTAACCTGGCACAAGAATTTCCTTCGGGATGAATAAAGTTCTATTCTATTCTATTCCGTGTGTGTGTGTGTGTGTGTGTGTGTGCATGGTGTTACATTTTTGTAATTTTATTCATAAATGTTGATGCAATGTGAATGTCAAGCGCAGTCGACGGAACTCATTTTTGCACGTCCAATCTACAGTATGTCTTAAAATGTGTAAACCCATAAGCATAAGCAAACCACTGTATAATATTGACCATGTTGCGCTAACGTTTTGCTAATCTCACGCACTTATATCGTTTAACGGCTTCATATACACATTTTCACACACACACACACAATGCGCACAAAACCCACTTTCACACGCGAGACAAGGGTGGGCGACTTATTTAAACTTCGTCGGCCGAAAACGAAGTTACGCGCGATCCGTTAATGACCACCGCCGCGGGGGCCGGGCTAGCTGCTAGCGGTAAGCGATCGCTCTGCGTCGGAGGCCCATCCGTCAGAGCGTGGCAAATTGGGACAATAATGGTTATATTTATAGCGGTGCACGGATGTCGGAATGCGCTGCGACCCTGCTAAATCACCGAGGTATGCGGGGACCGTCCGCGGACCCTGCAAGACAAGCGCAGCGGCGAACTGCAGCTGTTTGCCTGTTGTCTGTGCTGTCTGTGTGTGTGTGTGTGTGTGTGTGTGTGTGTGTGTGTGTGTGAGACAGAGAGAGAGGACGAGAGAGAGAGGGACTGTAAGATATAACATTAAACATGGCCAGGGGGCCAGCCGATATGTATTTAATTGAAAACAGGCCCATGCATGAGACTTTCAACCATTTTGTGTGTGTGCTGTAGTTGGAGTTTGAGTCGTGTGTGTGTGTGTGTGTGTGTGTGTCGACTTTGTGTGCATGTGTGCCTCGTGTATGTGTTACAGAACAAGGGAAGATATGATTTTAACTCCCTGCATATATTGACTCCTACACACACACACACACACACACACACACACACACACACACACACACCACACACACATACACACACACACACACACACACACAACACACACACACTACACCACACACAGGGTCAAAGACTCTGCACAGAGCAACACATAGGCTTTCAAATAAAGACAGAGAGAGAGAGAGAGAGACAGAGTAGAAGAGAGAGAGAGAGGGAGAGACTAACAGGCTAGCGGGGCTAAGGGGCTAGCCGGGCTAGCGGGGCTAACGGAGCCCCGCGACGGCGCTAACGTCCGTCAGAAGATCCTCGCGCGTGTTGTTGTTGTTGTTGTGATCGAGAGAGCGAGCGTGCCCCCTCTCCTCCCCCCGCCGCCGCCCCCCCCCACCCGTTCAGAATCGATCAAACATCTGTCAATCAAAGTGTTAATCAAAGTGTCAATCCTCCTCTTCCTCTTCTTCTTCTTCTTCTTCTTGCAGCTTTAGCCGCCGCGGTGTTAGCAAGTGTTAGCTCGTCGCTAGCTGTTGTGTTTCTGGTCGTGACGTCAAAGGCACGCAACGACAAACTACTTGTGACGTCAGAGGCATGGACTGTGTGTGTGTGTGTGTTGTGTTTGTGGAAATACTTTGACTGAATACTTATTTATCAAATACTTTTATTATTTACTAAATACTTCTTTATTAAAGGTACTAGAAGTAAGAATCAGTTCATTGTGAACTCCATGGGTTGAGACGATAACAATCAGAAACTAATGTTAGTTCTAGCAGGTCGATAGGTTAATGTTAGTTCCAGTAGGTCGATAGGTTAATGTTAGTTCCAGCAGGTCGATAGGTTAATGTTAGTTCCAGCAGGTCGATAGGTTAATGTTAGTTCCAGCAGGTCGATAGGTTAATGTTAGTTCCAGCAGGTCGATAGGTTAATGTTAGTTCTAGCAGGTCGATAGGTTAATGTTAGTTCTATATAATGATATCTTCTATTATATTATATTGGTGTACTTGTCTAACAAGCCGATGCATGTTCATCATGTTGTGCAATATTATTAATATTCTTTATATCATGTGCAATACTTCCTCTTACCATTATTATTATTACCCTTTTATTACACTTCAATTATTGCCAAATTGTCTTCTATATTTTATACTTCTCCTAGGACTTAGACTTACTGTAAATTTGTAAATCTGTTATTTTATTTTGATTATTGTACTGTTTATTTCTCTATTGTTTTATTCTATTGCTATGCAACCTGGCACAAGAATTTCCCTCGGGATCAATAAAGTTCTGTCTTATCTTATCTTATGTCTGATTCTTTCCTACAGGAGACCAAACCATCTGGCCACAGTGACGCGGGAGACAAGAAGGAGGGAGAGTACATTAAGTTAAAAGTGATCGGTCAGGTATGCGTTGGTGGGCGACATTATTGAACTGAAACCGAAGTTAAAATGGAACAGAAATCCGTCGTTGTACGCTCTAGAAAAGGAGTCAAAGTCAAGTCAAAGTGTTTTATTGTCACATGTACATCACAACACAGGACCGTTCTGAACAGGGAAACTCTTGTGACATGACAGGCGACAGTACGTAGGAAATAAAAGCAAAAAATAGATCTGTAAGGTTGAGAATAGCAGAATATACATAACAAAGATAATTAAAACACATTAGCTGTTCTAGAAAATGTAAAAATGGGGGAATATCGCCTATGAATCCAGAAGTATTGAGTATTAAGTATGATAAATGTACAAGTAAGTAAGGGTCACCACCACCACCACCACGATGAGGCTGCTAGGATGTCACTTTTCCTTTTTTATTTGCCAACTTTCCTTCGCTCTCCCCTCCAGGACAACAGCGAAATCCACTTCAAGGTGAAAATGACGACGCATCTAAAGAAACTGAAGGAGTCGTACAGCCAGAGACAGGTAGGCTACAATGATGATGATGTCATTTAACGTCTCGTCGTCGTGGAGACCATTGGGGCTTGTGTTGATTTGTGGGAGGTGGAGGTAGTTGGATTGTGTGTGACGTACTGTCCCAGGCATCTGTAATGTGAGCAGCGATAAAAATCATCGTCTCGAATCTCAAAAGCATCGACGCGAGACTAATCAAAATGATCTCTCTCACTCTCACAGGGGGTCCCGATGAACACACTAAGGTTTCTCTTCGAAGGCCAGAGGATCACAGACAACCAAACTCCAAAAGAGGTACACACACACACACACACACTCTCTTTTGGCACTAACACGACAACGATCATATCATTTTTATGTATTTCAGTGTTGTTTTTTTGTACTTTATTCATTCATGCAGTAATCATCATGCAGTAATCATCAAAAGCTCAAAGGCATTTTTAAAAGGCAATATAGAATGATGGAATCTCACGCATTTGTCCCTCCAGGGACTTACTTTCAAAAAGTCAAAGTGGATTTTGTCACCTTTTTTGGCCATTTTCAGTTCTATCACTATAACTGGCACTGTGACTGAAAGCTTTGGGTTGTAAATGCATTGACCGCGAACTGCATTCAAGTGCTTCATATTTACATTTTTAAACATTTACATATTTATTTACATTTCTAACATTTTCCACACAAATGCATGTGAAGCATATGTTGGTAAATTGGCTCACTGTGTGTTGAATTTGTGTTTTATTGCGTGAATCCCAAGTTGACTCTCTCGTCTCACTCTCCACCTCTCCCGTCTCTCTCTTCTCGCTCTCTCCACAGCTTGGCATGGAGGACGAAGACGTCATCGAAGTGTATCAGGAACAGACGGGCGGACTTTGTAACAATTGAACCTCAAAACATATTCATATTTTCTTATTTTATGCGTTTGAATTTTATAATTTTAGTATCTTAATTTTATGTTTTTGCCCTTTTTCCACATTTCAAACCATCTGGATCTAATGTAACTTGTATTGCGGGGGGTCAGGGGTCACAGCAGGTGAACTCACGGGTATATTCGGAGTAGGAGGAGCTGAGATGACATGAGCCATGTTGTATACAGACAGGAAAAGGGGCGGAGTAACCATGTTGTTCGATCGTTCTCGGGCTTTGATTGGCTGTGGCCCACGGACCCTGACTTTGGTAGTTGTATTCATTTAAAGGTCCCCCTTTACGCCGCCAGGTGTGAGTGTGATTAGCCATTGCAAGCCGTTTGACCAGTGCCATGTGACTACCGTCGAGTGACATCACAAGTGGGAATGTCCACCTAGAAGTACGCTGACGAGATCAGTTTACCTGTCGGTACAGTCCACTGGGTAGGCTGGTAGACTGATCTAGTCAGCGTACATCTAGGTGGACATTCCCACTTGTGATGTCACTAGACAGTAGTCACATGGCAATCGTGAAACGGCTCGCAATGGCTAATCACACTCCCACCTGGTGGCGTAATATGTCCCCTTTAAGTTGTTTTGTAAAATCTGAAATTGTGGGGGGTGAGTAGGGGGGTAACGGCGACATTTTCTGCTGTAGTAACAAATTGTGATAATCTGACTTCACCAAAAAATCAGTTCTATATCACCAGACACCGATTTAGATTTTAGTCTTGGCTGATTTGTGGATGCAAAAATAAGAAAAACAACGTTTTATAAAAGCAAACTTGATGCAAATTAAATACTTTTTTGTAAAAGGCAACTTTTATCTGGACATTCTCAACACAATTGTCTGACTTGTCGCTTTGCCGATTCACACACATTGTCACATTTTCATCGGCAACTGCCCTCAATGATATTTAAGGTTGTTATTGTTGTTTTTTTGTACATCTCTATTTACGGAATATAACGCATGTGGTGTACTTGTATATGTTTGTATTCACGATTGACAGTGTACTTGAGCAATAGGCCCTCTGTATCTTAACTACTACCACCACCCCCCTCCCCTTTCCTCCAAAATTTGGAATCATCGCAAAACGAACAAATTAGCTGAAACATTCTTACAAATTGTCTTAACAGTCCCCCCGACATCACTGTTCTGGTCTCTATCATGGGTTTTCACTTTGCATTATGCTTTTTCTCAGGTTTTATTAGGATCATTATTATTATAATTATTATTAATGATGGGTGAATCGTTAAGCGTTACCCATTGGAGTTGATGGTGGGCATTCCAGTTATTTTATCAAAGTGTCACACATTTTTACATCTCCCACCACGTCCTCGCCGAGATTTTTCGGAAAGGAAATCGGGAACCCGACAGCAAAGATGGCTGTCGGGTCTCGGACAGCCATTCGAGGACTTGGGCAGAATTGGGAATAAACTGACAATTTTTTAAATAAATAGTGTGTAATGTCTCTTGTCGTTTGAACTTAGATTTTGTCCACAATTTTGATCATGTGGGATCTTATTTTTCCCCTCCCCCCCCCCCCCTTTTCAAATGAAATTGATTGGTTTTGATTACTACAATGCATTATTATTCTGATTATTATTGAGTGTATCCCCCCCCCCCCCTTTTAAAATAGTAAATTGATCCATGTTTGATGATGCCGAGAACCACACAGGTCTCTTACTTTGTAAGTTGTCCATCACCGGGAACGTGGATGCAGATGGTTTGAAATGGTGGTTGCTCTTTTGCCCTTTTTTGGAATAAAATGTTTTAAGAAAGAACATGCTTGATTATTTGAATGTGTGTGTCTGAATGTATGTGTCATGCTGCTGTCCAGATAAGCCTATCTTCTCCCAGAGAGTTGATTATTTAAAACGGGTGTTAAAACTCAATTGAGTCTGAGGACTGTTAACCATAACAGACCAAACCCTACTTAGCTGGGGGGCCGGGCGAGCCAATCTAATCAATCCAATTAATCAAATTGGCTCCCCGGGGCCAGATTGGATCAGGTTGTAGGTAGCTAGAGGTTGTTAGGGCCTTTTCTTTACTACATACTTCACTGTTGCCTGTAATTATTATTCACAAATTGAATCATGACAAAATGAATGAAAACAAAGAAGAATGCAGTAACACAAACGACCACAACTTTGTGTGTGTGTGTGTCACACATGCGCACGTTCAAAATGTCAATGTTTAAATGTGGCTACGCTGTTTAATCGCCGACACACCAATCAATTAAACCGTGAATATATCAAAGTAATCTGGCACTGGGTTCCAGAGTACTCACCTGTGTTAGGTAGGTAAGGTCAAAGGGTTAACGCCTACAGGGAAACATTTGTGTCCATTACACGGTTTAACCAAGAGGTGGCGCTCTACTCCCACTGATCTTGCTATTCCTTCTTATTTCAGCACCAGTATGCTTCTGAGGACAATTGAGTAATTATACTCCATTTAAAATTACCTCATAAGGGTTTCAACTTACTGAGAATGTCCCAAAATCATCCCACCATGATCATAAAAACCAATGCAGAAAAAGACCAACTTTGACAGAATCCAAAAAACTATCTTCGAATTGAGCTCCTAAAGACCTCCTTATATACAGAAAGGAACTGGTTCTGTGCATGTTTATATGTGCAGAGGGATGCTCTGTATTATTGAACTCTTTTTTTATTCTTCTTCTTATTATTATTATTATTATTATTGTGGACCACGTCTTGACTGAGAAAGTCAAGACGTGTACAGGGTGCAGGAAAGGAAGGGGGCTGGGGGTCGCTGGAAACAGGGGAATATTTATTTGGACAGAGTCTGATTTCACTGGGGCCCTACAGGGAGGGAGGGAGGGAGGGAGGAAGAAAGAAGGAGAGAGAGAGAGAGGGAGAGAGAGGGAGGGAGGGAGAGAGGGGGGAGAGAGAGAGAAATGAGCCTAAGTCTTGTCACCTCCCAAGGTCCCCGGGCCCCGGAGTTGTAGTCGGGCCTCTGCTCTGCCTCTCTCCGTTTTGACGTAGATCACATTTCCAACACCGAGAGACCGGGATACACCTCACATTGGCAAAACATTACCAGATGTGGTGGTGGTGGAGGTGGAGGGTGGTGGTGGTGATGGTGGAGGAGGGGCAGCCTAGGTAGAAAAAGAGCAGAGAGAGCCCTGGGGTCCAGGACCCCCGCTCCGGTGCTGAGTGAGTAGGGCAAGCCGGCTGAGCTGGAGCGGAGACGAACCAGATATGCTTACAGAGAAGCATGGAGATGGGGAGTGCGGAGAGGATGAGTGGAAGATGTAGATCTAGGTCATATAAGCTGCAGTGCTCTTTTTGGTAATAGTAGAACGTTGTTATACCTTTTCACTTCGCACACTTTGACACACATATTTTGTAGCCATAGAGATACCAATGGTGATGAGTTCTCATTGTAATTATTTACTTATTTACATCAACTTCATTAACCTCATCGTCCGACTAAGCGAGACAGGTTAACACTGGTGAAGACCATTCCAGTTGCTTGTTCCAACCATTGTGTAGATCTTTCTTATTGACAACGTTAGTATTACTACTTAACATCAAGATATTTCCTTGTTTCGAGACAGGACAACAAACCCCTTGTCTCTCAGACATCCACATCCTGTCAAACACAGGATTTTTTGTTTTTTTGACTGAAATTTCACCCCGAAAGCGAAGTGAGTCTGAAATAATTGGAAGAAGTCGGTTAAAGGGAGGCTTGAACTCTCAGCCAAAAGACCGTGTAAAGAGCATGTCCCTGCAGTGTCCATTACAAAGAGAGAAGAGAGGGAGAGAAAGAGAAGTCAGCATTCCTACATTTCCCTGCTGGAAGCCATGGAATATGTTCCATGTGTGTTCCATAGCCACAATGAGCACAGAGCATATTGTAATTACAACCACATGCATTACTCTTCCTACTGGTGGAGAACTGGGATCTCCTCCGACCAGAGCAGCCAGTGTTGGTCCCATGTTTTGTGAAATTTTTAACCATTTTTAAGAGATATTTAGGCCAAATATAATGATAATTATAGTCTATGTATGTACACATGTCGTGTGTGTACGTGTGTGTCTGTGTGTGTGCTCACCAGAATGTTCCGAGCCCAAGGAGAAGTCTGGACATTCTAGTTCGGGTCGTGTTCCAGGAAAACATCAAAAACACAGTGTACACAGAGTTTTGCGTTTTGTGTTTTCCTCCCAAGATGTTTGTGAAGGACTTAAGAGAACATTATTGAATTCAAGTCCTGTGGATGACACATGCCTGCTGGCGTGTCTTTAATTTAAGGAGAGCCAATGATTCGATTCCCTCTCCTCTCGTGACTTTGTAGGATTCTTTGTGTGTGATTTGGACCTGCTAATATAAATAGAAGGGGGATGGGGGGCGGGGGGCTGCAACTTTCTTCTAGGCTCTCTCTGTTCTGTTGACTTTGAGATCCTATCTCTCTGATACTTTGTAATGTCGTTTCTGAGCCCTGTGGTTGGAAATGTACCTTCTTTTTCACCTAGGAAATGTTCAAATGCACAATGGAAGCCCAGTTTGTCGCCTAGAGGGAAAATGACCCAATTCCTCTGCCAGTATTATTTGTCATGTGAACAATGCCACCGGGTTTCGGGTGGGTGAATTAATGCTGCACGTCAGAAAAGCAAACAGATCAAAAACTATTTCAATATAAACTGAACACTGCTCTCAGGTTGAACATGTAGTCTTTATATTATGGAACACAGAGTCACCAAGAGACGGGCAGAGCCGCTGTGTGCATGTACATGTGATTGACAGGAGAAAACGGATTCCTTGTTGTAAGCTAGGCTGTAAAAAGTCTTGTGTGAGCCATTGAGCTACCGCCTGTGTTACAAACCAACACATGACCCTCTGGGCTATAGGGCTGGTATGCTCCAAACTATCTAACTACTGTGTCCACCTCGAAGCCAAGCAACCCTTTTAAAGTTAAAATGCTAAGGCACTGATTAGATGGACTTAAACTTTACTGTGTTACTATTTAGATCTACTAACCCTCACCCTTCAGGAGGGTGGTATTCATTTGCTTAAGGTGGAATTCTTTCACAAACGCTCACGAGCGAAGCATGTTTTGCTCATGTAATTGAGTGAGTACCCCGTGAGAGACGCATTGGTTGTCTCATTCTCATGCAACCCAACCCCCCCCCTTTGAAACTTTCCTTCCATATTCCCAAACACAGAGGAGGATATAGGATACAGCCCGCCCTGCAACACAATTCACACACACCCGAGACAGACAAAGTCCACTCACCACCCTATAACTTCGACCTTGTATGTAGGTTGCAGAAAATCACCTTGAATAAGATCCATGTGATGATAAAGTGTCGAGAAAGTATTCAAGTATTCAACAGCCACCCCAGACGTGACACATTGGCGCACACACACATGTGCAGAGAGAACCACCAGTTGTCTTTTATTCATTTATTTGATTAGTTTCCGAGTCGTTTGCGTAAAACGGCATGTATGCAAATCAAGATTTAAAAAGAAAAAAAGTTTTTTGGCCGCATACGTGCACAACTCCAACTCCAACTAAATCAAATGAATTTCCCGTCCAGACTGTAACGACCCTGTTCTGAGACTGAGAGGCACCCAGCTAAAGGGCTGGCCTTGTTTCCTTGCAGCATTACTACTGAAGAGCAGGACAAAGGGAGTTTGCAGGGGAGGGGGGCTCCAAGTAAAAAGGCAAGGGATCAAATTTCAGCACGAAAAGCCAGCATAAGCCTTCCAGGGGCGTTCACAAGACCGAGCAGGGCCTACCCTGTGTCACCGATAGTCCTAGTTTGGGGCTCCCCAACCCCCAACACTGGAGGAAAAAAGGGTATTAAACGCTTAAAAAGAGTTGGCAAAGTTAAAGTAATGAAAGTTAAATGCAACTCTGTCATTATCCATGCTATGCTCTGATGTGTGTGTGTGCCCTGAATGAATCACTTTGAGTCAGAGTTGCGAGAGTTTAGTTTTAAATCGGCTATGTAGTCTAAACAATGACTAAAAGACCAAAAGAGAAGACTTTCTTTTTTTTAACAAACTGTTTATTTTGTAAAACTGTACAGGTATAAGCTGCTGAGCATCCACAAAAAAAGAAACAAGAAATCGTTTAAAAACAAGATTTTCTTAAAAATTCTTATAAATACATATGTTCTTTTCAACGAGTGTATATTTACAAATTATGTTCAGCTTTAAATGAGGCAGATTTTCTCTATTCACGTAAAAAACAAAAAGTAAAAAAAATTGTGTTGCTTTGTGACTTGTGAAATTCGTTTGAGTTTTTTTTTGTTAAGATGCCGGCTAAACTAGCCTGTGCTAAACAAATACGAAATTAGCAGCACCATAAGCTTCAGGAAGAAAAAAAAAGAAACAGTAAAACAACAACAACAACAACACAGGACCGTTAAGGAATGGGCAAAAAACTAAATGTTTTCCCCCGACACGTACCTAAAACTCTTAACTTTGCCGCTGTCTCTTCAACAAACAGTTGTAAAATGTTAAAATAGTGGATGGGGGTGGGGAGGGTAAGACACTTAAAAGCGTCCCAAATGCATTTGAAGGCCATATCCACAACGCAAGCCTCTCATCATTCATTAGTGTACAAAAAAACATGACCAAAATAACGAAGCAAAAACATAAAAACAAGTAACACTTAATTTGGCGTGGTGATGGATTTCAAAAAAACAAGTAATTACAGACGTCATTGTCGCTCTGTCTGCAGAGGAAACTAGAAAAATAGAGCAGTCTTTCAGACGTGGCAGGCCCCACAATCCTTTTCCTCGAGGTAACCGTACTTAAAAACGTCTTTTGGCGTCGGTACCACTGAGTTCTTTCTGCCCGCCTTGAGGAACTGAGAGGCGATTCAGGCGAGGGAATCGCCAGACATCCGCACGACCCGTCCCTGAGGAAGACCGGGGTGGAGGTGGGGGAGGGAGGGAGAAAAAAACCCCTTCCCTCTAAATCGAAGGCCTGTTGTCCGGGCCTTCGACCACTCGCAGGAACACCATCGTCTCACACATTCAAACAAACCAACCAACCAAACGGGGGCTGCTGCTGCTGGTTGTATGTTTTCACGTCCTTGAAGTCCAAATAAATGCACAGGGCCAGGGTCTTTGTTTTTCTGTATTTTTCCTTCTCATTCAAACCCCTCGGTTTACGTAGGACCGCCCCTTCGGCCTTCAAGTCCGTTCCCCAGCCTCCACCCCCTCGGTCCCCCACCCCACGCCCCCCAAACTACGATCCTGAACCCAGGGGTCGGTCTACACGTGTGTGTGGGGGTGGTGGGGTGGTCTACACAGGGCGGGTGGGGATGGGGGCGGTCTACACGGTGGTCTCGCCCTGCGCGTTGTTGCTGAGCCGCCGGTAGAAGCGACGCCATGACTGCAGCGTCTTGCCCGACCAGATCCAGAAGCCCGACGTGATGCCCACGATCATGGTCATCAGGTACTTGATCATGAAGACGGTGAAGTCGGGCGTGACGGGCGCAAAGTCGCCGGCGGGGCACGGCACGGCGAATCGCTTGCACGTCTGCATGTGCCACGTGCGCTCCCACTGCGGCCGGAACGCCTGCTCGTAGAAGTAGCAGGCGATGACGATGGTGGCGGGCACCGTGTAGAGCACCGAGAAGACGCCGATGCGCACCATCAGCTTCTCCAGCTTCTCCGTCTTGGTGCCGTCGTGCTTCATGATGGTGCGGATGCGGAACAGCGACACGAAGCCCGCCAGCAGGAAGGACGTTCCGATGAAGAGGTAGACGAAGAGCGGCGCCAGCACGAAGCCGCGCAGCGAGTCCACGTCGTGGATGCCCACGTAGCACACGCCCGTCAGCAGGTCCCCGTCCACCTGCCCCATGGCCAGGATGGTGATGGTCTTGACCGCCGGCACCGCCCACGCCGCCAGGTGGAAGTACTGGGAGTTGGCCTCGATGGCCTCGTGACCCCACTTCATGCCCGCCGACAGGAACCAGGTGAGCGACAGGATGACCCACCAGATGGACGAGGCCATGCCGAAGAAGTAGAGCATCATGAAGAGGATGGTGCAGCCCTCCTTCTTGGTGCCCTGTGCCACCGTCTTGTAGCCGTCATCCTTGAACTTGTCGATGCATACCACGCGGTCCTCCAGGAAGAAGCCCGCCGTGTAGACCACCGCCACCATGAAGTAGCAGCCCGACAGGAAGATGATGGGCCTCTCCGGGTAGCGGAAGCGCCTCATGTCCACCAGGTAGGTGAGCACGGTGAACAGGGTGCTGATGCAGCACAGGATGGACCAGATGCCCACCCACAGCTTGCCGAACTTGAGCTCCTCCTCACGGAAGTACATGAGGCCGTTGGGCTTGGAGACCTCGCAGGGCGCGCCGCAGTCCTTCACGCCCATGAAGTGGTAGTTGAGGTAGGAGGGCACCTGGAGCTGCAGCGGGCAGGAGAAGGGCTTGGGCATCCTGTGGACCACGTAGGGCGGCAGGGTGACCAGGTCCGGCAGCGGCGGCGCCGACGCCTGGGGCGGCGAGGAGTCCGAGTCCGTGGTGTTCTGGCCCACGCAGATCTCGCCGGCACCGTGCACGGGGAAGTTCTCGCAGCGGAGCCGCTCGGGCCACTGGAAGCCGAACTTGTTCATGAGCGCCTCGCAGCCCTGCCGCGCCCGCTCGCACAGGGAGCGGCACGGCGGGATGGCCTGCTCCAGCACCGTGCACACGGGCGCGTACATGGAGCACAGGAAGAACTTCAGGTCCATGGAGCACTGCACCTTGACCAGCGGGTAGAACTGGTGCACCTCCAGCCCCGCGTCCTCCTGGTTGGTGTGGCCCAGCAGGTTGGGCATGATGGTCTGGTTGTAGGCGATGTCCGTGCACAGCGGGATGGAGATGGGCTGGCAGAAGCCGTGCTCCGGTATCGAGATGCCCTTGTCGCCACCGTGGTGGTACTGGGCGCCGCAGGGTCGCGCCAGGGGCCCCGCGGCGAGCAGAACCAGGGGCACCCACAGGGCCCAGTGGCAGGGGCCCGGCACCCTGACTCCGCAACCCTCCAGACCCCGGCGGGTTCTCCGCAACTCAGCCATGATCTGATCGCTTCAGACTCAAGGAGGAGGGGGGTGGGAGAGAAGAAGGAGGAGGTGGGGGAGGAGTAAGGGGGGAGGGGGATGGGGGTGGGAGACAAAAAGTCTTGCACTAGTTCACCACGCAGAGTCGGGGAGGATTGGACCTCAAAACGGCCGAAAACGAGCGAATTTCGGAATTCTCTGTCTCCTGGACCCGGCGCGAAAAAATCCCAGCGCAGACGATTTTTGTAATTTTAAAAAAAAAAGTGCTAAAAAACTTTTTAAAATTCGTCGCACCGTTTGACGACCTCGTTGCTGTCGGCTGGACGGCGACGGGAGGAATGAGGAGGACGCCAGCGTTCCCCCACCACGCCGCACACACCAACGGAGCGTGGCGGTTTCTAGCCCCCCCCCCACCGCGCGCGCCCGTCCGTCCGTTGGGTTGCATGGTGGGGGGAGAGGGGGGCGCCTTGAAACCGCCCGCCGCCCCGCTGATTGGTCCGTCGCGTTCTCAAGGGGGCGGGCTCTAAACAGCCTCATTAGCCCAGCGACGTGCAGGGGCGGCGGCAGCGCGACGCGGAGAAACCAAGGCAAATGTTTTTTTTGGGGGGGGTGGGGCCACCTTTTCGTTTTGGGGGCCCCATCGCCCAAAAAGAAAATGTGGGGCCCTCTCTCCCGTCCCCCGGAATTTGCACGTTATCTTTGTGACGTATTGATATGTTATGTTTCTCTGCTTCTTTGTTTGCCAAATATTCAGACATTCGCCGCAATATAATGCGCAATATTATCCCTCGAAATCTTGTGCGCTTTCCCCAGCTCTACCTTTTTTACGTGCAGTATTATTATTATTATCACTACTTCCAACATCATGTGCCATATTATTATTATTATTATTATTATTATTATTATCATGCTATCTATAAATACGATGGGGGGGGGGAAACACGCACGGCAATGCAAAAAAAAAAATTTGAATTAAAATTACACAATATTTTTAAAGATGTCGTGAATGGCTTCGTGGGGTCACCTTAAAGTGCTGCAACTGCATTCCTTATATTCCAGGGGCCGAAATGTTCACAGCAAAAACGGTGAAAGAAAAATCGCAATAAAAACGCATAATCCACTCATAGGACCCCGCAAAAAGGTTATTAAAACCCCCCCCCCCCCCAACAAAAATCGGTGGATAAATAGTCGCTTACTCCGTGAAAACGTGGGATTTCGTGCGAAATGTATTTTTTCTTTACCGCATTTTCGTTAAAGTTGCGCTCCGTAGAAAAGAACAGAAAAGCGCGTATTCGTCGACGTCCCGTTTTTTTTTCCTCGTTTTTTTCCTTTTTCCTTCTTCCCTCTCTCTCTCTCTCTCTCTCTCTCTCTCTCTGTCTGTCTGTCCTGGACCCGGCGCGAAAAAATCCCAGCGCAGACGATTTTTGTAATTTTAAAAAAAAAAAGTGCTAAAAAACTTTTTAAAATTCGTCGCACCGTTTGACGACCTCGTTGCTGTCGGCTATATTATTATTATTATTATTATTATTATTATTATCATGCTATCTATAAATACGATCGATTAAACACGACCTCTCATCTCCTCTCATCATCATGTGCAGTATTCTTAATGTCACGCCAAATTGTTTTCGCCGTCGAATATCGTATCTTACCATGCCTTCATACTTCGTATATTTTAACTGTATATGTACTTTATTTTTTATTTTCTTATTTTTGATCATTCTGTTTTTATCATTCGGTTTTGTACTGTATCGCTGTGTAACCTGGCACAAGAATTTCCTTCGGGATGAATAAAGTTCTATTCTATTCTATTCCGTGTGTGTGTGTGTGTGTGTGTGTGTGTGTGCATGGTGTTACATTTTTGTAATTTTATTCATAAATGTTGATGCAATGTGAATGTCAAGCGCAGTCGACGGAACTCATTTTTGCACGTCCAATCTACAGTATGTCTTAAAATGTGTAAACCCATAAGCATAAGCAAACCACTGTATAATATTGACCATGTTGCGCTAACGTTTTGCTAATCTCACGCACTTATATCGTTTAACGGCTTCATATACACATTTTCACACACACACACATGCGCACAAAACCCACTTTCACACGCGAGACAAGGGTGGGCGACTTATTTAAACTTCGTCGGCCGAAAACGAAGTTACGCGCGATCGTATGACCACCGCCGCGGGGGCCGGGGCTAGCTGCTAGCGGTAAGCGATCGCTCTGCGTCGGAGGCCCATCCGTCAGAGCTGTGGCAAATTGGGACAATAATGGTTATATTTATAGCGGTGCACGGATGTCGGAATGCGCTGCGACCCTGCTAAATCACCGAGGTATGCGGGGACCGTCCGCGGACCCTGCAAGACAAGCGCAGCGGCGAACTGCAGCTGTTTGCCTGTTGTCTGTGCTGTCTGTGTGTGTGTGTGTGTGTGTGCATGTGTGTGTGTGTGAGACAGAGAGAGAGGACGAGAGAGAGAGGGACTGTAAGATATAACATTAAACATGGCCAGGGGGCCAGCCGATATGTATTTAATTGAAAACAGGCCCATGCATGAGACTTTCAACCATTTTGTGTGTGTGCTGTAGTTGGAGTTTGAGTCGTGTGTGTGTGTGTGTGTGTGTGTGTGTCGACTTTGTGTGCATGTGTGCCTCGTGTATGTGTTACAGAACAACAGGGAAGATATGATTTTAACTCCCTGCATATATTGACTCCTACACACACACACACACACACACACACACACACACACACAGACAGACTCCATGTATGTTTTCTTTCATTATTTCACACACACACACACACCCCACACACCACACACACACCACCAACACACGACACACACACACACAGTATCACAACACACACACGAGGCACCACAGGGTCAAAGACTTCTGCAATCAGAGCAACCTGGCTTTCAAATCAAAAGACAGAGAGAGAGAGAGAGACAAGTGAGAGAGAGAGAGAGAGAGAGAGAGAGAGCACTCTGTATGTATGTGACTCTCCCCGTTGTATACAACGAGCATCACAAGACGTGGAGCGATCACACGCTCGCCCTGGCAACACACACACACACACACACACACACACAAACACACAGAAACACATACAGAGACATGCAAATAGTCACACAATCAAATACACACGATATGTGCGCAAACAAAACGGTCATACTCACAAACACACACAACACACAAACACTGATACAGATAACACACACACACACACTCACACACATACAGATAAACACACTCTCACACACACACACAAACACACACACACACCCTGCCTCATTGCTGGAAGGTCCACATTGAATCACGCCTCTCTTGAAATTGGCAGATGACAAAATACGTCAACTCTGATCTGACTGCTCATTTAATAATAATCCGCTCACTTTAGACTCCAGGCTGACAGATTGTGTGTGTGTGTGTGTGTGTGTGTGTGTTTCTGTGTGTGTGTGTGTGTGTTTCATCCATGTAGTTTAATGTGATGTACTTTGCAGACAAGCCCGCTGTGAAGAATCCCCTTCCCATGTTGTTGTTGTTCGTGTCACATGGTTACCTTTTGACCAATAGCTGAACGCCATTAGCATGCACCTCAGCTGACGTATGAGAGGTATAGCGGCCAATTAGAACCCAAAAGTATTACACGGACACGCACACACACACACACGTGTACAGACACAAACATACACACACTCACTTACACCAAAAAACACATTTTTTGTTCATTTATCCTGCGAAGAAGAAGAATACTGCGGGAGTACGCATTCCACTGTACTTGTTACACGTGGCGAGAAAGAAATCTTGAATCTTGAACCTTGAAAGGCA